>ML824866.1:7396-48390 GCA_009831015.1 Picea engelmannii
TTAAAACTATAAAATACTAAAAATTATTGTTAATAAAATTGATATATTTAAAACTATGTATTAAATGATGATATTTTGATGTGATTACTGAAGATATTCTTTTGTATTTGTATAAATAGGCTCAAAAGGAATTATTATTTTATTGTTATCCTTATTGTAAAAGTCAAAATGACCCCTCTTAGGGTTGAGTCAAGTTATGTGTATAAAAGTAGGTAGAGTTCCTCTCATTTATATACACACAACTCACCTTCTCTTGTGTACTTGGAGCATAACAAAGGAGGTCTAGTGCACGAGGTCTTGGTTTCTTAGTCTTTGGCATCTTGGTCTTGGTCTATTTGTGGAGAGCTATAACGTGACATTGTAATGGTTGAAGGAATTGGTTGCTTGGTTTTCTCCCCACGAGGGTTTCTGAGAATATATCTTGTGTTCTGTGATTATTTATATTTTAGTGATCCTATTACGTGCAATTGTTAATGAATGTTAAAGAAGAAAACTGTAACTTCTAAAATTATAACATGGTATTAGAGCAGGCCTGAATAGAAGACAGGTTGCAAATCTAGAAGACAAAAGGAGTCACTTTTCTTGATAGGAGTGGTTTCCAGATAATATAAGACCACTAACAAGTGCACCCTAGTGGAGTGCATCTTTTCCCTGAATTAGATCTTTAGAATATGGAATTTGTGATTTAGGGGCATGATGACTACCAGAACCAAGATTGATGAGAAGTTGGAGGGAGTTGACAACTTCAAATCCTGGAGGTACATAATATCCCTCCTCCTAGAATAACATGATTTAGAGAAGTTCACTAAAGAAGAGGTTTTAGAACCAAAGGGAGATGGGGCTAAAGCAAAGCACAAGAAGGATATGGTAAATGCAAAGAGGATTATTGCAGACTCCATTAAGGACCATCTTATTCATCACATATCTTCATTATTCACTCCAAAAGAAATGATGGATGCCTTAACCCGACTATTTGAAGGAAACAACATCAAGTGAAGAATGACCTTGAGAACTTAGTTAAAGAACGCGAGGATGCAGAATTTAGAAACTTTCCACTCTTATTTCTCAACATTGAACCAGATCAAGGAGAAGATAGAAGCCATTGGTGATATAGTGAATGGAGAAGAAATGGCGATGACCACCTTGAATGGCCTCCCAAGGTCATGGGATGCATTTATTCAAGGGATATGCTCAAGAAGGAAGCTACCCAAGTTTAGTAGGCTATGGGAAGATTGCAACCAAGAAGAAGCAAGGATGACAACAAGAGAAGAGAATATGACATATGATGATCAAGCTCTAGCCGCCCACACCAGGAAAAGAAAGAAAAAGAAATAACCCTCCTCACCCAAGAAGTTTCAGAAGGGTCAAAGAAATAACCCAAATATCAAATGTTTCTGTTTTCAGAAAATGGGACACATTTCTAAGAATTGTTCCCTCGTTCAGAGACCAAGGGAAAAGAAAGGAGGTAAAAGGCATCATGTTCATACAACTGAAGATGATGAGCCACCCAAGTGTTGAATTTTTAATGCTTAGCTTAAGGACATGTAGTTTCTTTCAATTTAGCATGAACTTGAACCATAAACAATGTAGCAATACAATATACAATAGTTACAGTAACCAATATCACAAGAAGAATAACCATGCACAAGAAAACAAGAAGTTATCCTAGGAAAACCCTTCTCAACCAAGGGAAAAACCCAACAACACTTTGCTATAGAGTCAAGAGAAGATCACCCTTTCACCACAAACCCTAGTGCACACAAGAGGGTCCTTTATGACCAAGAAAGATAGAGCCTAAGAGAAGTGTGCACTTCATCCCTACAAGTAGGCGTTGAGATAATGAAACAAGTGTGAGTGTGTGTGATCCACAATGGGGATCTAACTCTTATTTATACAAGACTTAGCACATCAAATGGATGTGTCTATTGGCATAATAGGGTCGACTTCTATAACTCAATAATATAATTAATCTTTACACAATATTAATTATCTTTACATATTGGGGCTGACTTGTACCCTTCACAATACAAAATTAGGGTTACACAATAAATCTTTCTCTTAGACAATATAGCAATGATCTCTCACATACTCTAGTGCTCATCCACTAGGGAAACGTCTAGTTGTGCTCAACCACAGGGACGTCACTCTCAATAGATCAACTCAACTAAGTCCATAGGAGTACCATCTGGAGAGCCATCTTAAGTCAACTCAACTAAGTCCATAGGAGTCTGACAAGAAACCATCTCAAGTCATCTCAACTCAATCAAGAGTAGAACGATAAGAGACCACACACGTGATCTCAACTCAGTCCAGAGGAGTATGACACACCCATCACATGGGCTTTCTCACAGATCGTCTCAACTCATTCCAGAGGAGAACGACTTGGAGAATGTCTCATGAAGCTACAATCATCAACACTCCCTCTCAGCTAGGGAGGCATTCTCCACCAGGCCAAGTCTCTCACGGAAGTACTTGAACTTCATCCTGGCAAGCAGTTTGGTGAAGACACCTGTAACCTGCTTGTGTGTAGAAAGGTATTGCACGTGTACTGCTTTCCTCTGCACCATATCTCTGATGTAATGGTATTTGATATCAATTTGTTTCGATTTATCGTCAAACAAAGGATTCTCTGAGAGCTTCACACAACTCTGGTTATCACAATGGATAATAGTGGAATCCATCTCATGTCTAAATAATTATTCAAGGAGCTTGTGAAGCCACAATTCTTCACAGACTGCCACACATAATGCAATGTACTCTGCTTCTGCGGTAATCAAAGACACATAAGTCTGTTTCCTGTTGCACTAGGAAACCATGGCAGATCCCAAAGTAAAACAACAACTGGAGGTGCTCTTTCTGTCCACTATTCTCCCTGCCTAATCTGTATCCACATATCCCTACAATCTCATGTCTACACTGGAGGCATATCTCAATCCATAACCAATTGTGCCTCCTAAATATATCAACACATGCTTCACTGTTATCCAATGTGTCTGTCTCAACTGACTCGTAAACTGGTTGAGTACACTCATTGCATATCATATATCAAGTCTAGTGTTAACCAGATACATGGTTGATCCAACCAGTTTTCTGTAAAGATGTGGATCAATCTCGCCTGAATCAGAAGAAGCCTCGTTCATTTTATTCAAATTCATCACCATCGGTGTATGCATGGATCTGCAGTCTGTCATCCTGAATTTCTTCAATATCTCAATTGTGTATTTTCCTTGACTCAGGAAAATCTCATCAGTCCTTTGCCATACTTCTAGTCCCAAGAAGTATTGCATCATATCAAGGTCCTTCATCTCAAATTCAAAAGCCAATGCATTTTTGCATTCAACAATAAGGCTTTCTAAACCGGTGAAGAATAAGTCATCAACATATAGGACCCAAATCAGGCACTCGTCACCAACAATGTTGTAGTATAGGTTGGGATCAACGACACTCTTGCTGAAGCCCAAAATCATCAAGTATCCATCAATATTCTCATAACACGCACGAGGCACTTGCTTTAGTCCATACAGGGCTTTCTCCAACTTGCACACATGAGACTCCTTCTCATGTATCAGGAATCCATCTGGTTACTTGATGTAAACTTATTCATCAATTTATCCATTGAGAAAGGTTGTCTTCACATCCATCTGATGTAGTCTCCAACCCATGGATGTTGCAAGAGAAATGCTCGTACGAATAGAAGTATATTGGGCAACAAGAGAAAATGTCTCCTCATAACATATTCCCTCCACCTGAGAGAATCCTCTAGCCACAAATCTCACTTTGTACTTCTCGACACTTCCATCGGTTACATGATTTATCTTATAGATCCACTTGGAAGTGACTATAGACTTCCTTTTCGGTCTCGTAACAATATCCCACACATCATTCTTCATGATGTACTAATACTCTTCGGTCATGGCATCTTTCCAAACTTGCTGACCTGCTGCTTCTCCATGACAAGAAGGCTTAGTATCAATGATGTGACTCATAGATGAAACATATATTGAAAATATATGTGGTCGCTTTCTCTCTCGAAATGTACCACGAGGAGCTACATGTCCCTCTGCCTCGTACAAAGTCTATCAATCCCATGCAAGCCTCTTCTGGCCTACTGCAATGTCTCTGGGAACATCAACTGGAGCTATGGGATCAACTGGATCAACTAGATCAGTAATTGTCTCCCTCTGAACTGTTGAAGGGGGAGAAGGTATTGTCTCTTCTTTATTCTCACTGTCAATCTCCATCTAAGATTCTCTGGATCTTTGAAAGGCTATCTCTTCCTCAAAGGTGACATATCTGCTAACTTCGATTTGTCTCTAACCAGGGATGTAGATATGGTATTCCTTCGAAGATTCATTGTACCTCACAAATGCACCCTTTCTTCTTGAAGGGTCTAGCTTGGTCCTCTTTTCCTTGGGTACATGAATGTATACTGGACACCCAAATATCCTGAATTTTCCAACCTCAAGCTTCACTCTGGTGAAAGCTTCTTTGGGAGTCATGTTCTTCATAATCTTATGAGGACTCATGTTCTGAACATACACAGTTGTCATGGATGTCTCTTCCCACATAATCATATGTAGGTTATGATCATGTATCATTGCTTTGGTTGCCTCAACAATGAATTTGTTCTTCCTCTCTACAATCCCATTTTGATGAGGGTTATAAGGAACGATGCACTCCCTTTTGATCCCTGTCTGAATATAGATGTCATTGAAATCCTTGGAGGTGTACTCTCCTCCATTATCTGATCTCAACACCTTTATCTTCCTCCCAGTCAGGTTCTCAACCTGAGCTCTAAACTCTTGAAATCTCGCAAGGACTCCATCCTTGGTCTTCAAGAAGTAAATCCACATCTTTTGAGAGTGATAGTCGATGAATAAAACATAGTACAAATGTTCTTTCAAGTAAGAAATAGTCATGGGTCCACAAACATATGTATGTATCAAGTCCAAGATCCCCTTGGATCTACTGTCACTACTCGAAAAGGACCCCTTGAAATTCTTTCCAAGAGCACAACCTCTGCAAACACCATCATGCTCAATATGTATCTCTGGAAGACTTGTCACCATATTCCCTAGAGCAGGAAGGGCTCTATAATGTAAATGAGAAAGTCTCTTATTCCATAGCTCACTCAAGATGATAGTATCATGTAACAAGGCCTGGACTGGTCAGACAATCAATATGTACAAACTATTTTCTCGAATACCAATCACTCGGGAAGAATCCGTGTGTGAGTTCTTGTGCCATGCAAGAAATTTTTCTTCAAAGAAAGTAACCTTGTAGCCTTTATCATCTAAGGCGGAAATAGAGACAAGGTTCCTTTTCATCCCAGGTACATATAGTACCTCACTTAATTGTAGTGGTATGTTAGAATCTAGTTGGAAAGAAGAAGTTCCAACTCCCTTCATAGTATATTTGGCATTATCACCAAGTACAACATGAAGACGAGACTCTTTCTCTACAAGGTCTATAAGATTTTCTCTATATCCATTCACGTGTCTGGAAGCACCACTGTCAATCAACCAATTATCACTATCAGCAGGGACCGTACCTGAGATTGTTGATATGAAGAAGAATGCCTCGTCTTTTATGTCTTCATCTCTATGATGTGGTTCTGAATCAACATCGACAGTGGATTCATGTTGTCTTCCTTTCTTCCTGATAGGACAATCTCTTGCAATGTGTCCATACTTATCACATCTGAAAAATTGAATCTTTGAAATGTATTTTCTATGTTCATGACCTGATGCTGCTAAAGTTTTCTTGTCTTTGAATGCTTTGTTGAAACTTCTTCTATTTCTTCTGCCTCTCTTTGCAAGAGAATCAAGGGCTTGATTGTCATCATGATGGGATTCTTGCACTCCTCTGGCTATAAGTTTGGTTTCCTCCTAAGTGCAGTATTTCCATAGACGATCAAACTCAGGTAAATCTACTCTTCCACTGATACTTTGAAGGAATGGTTCCCAATGTCTTGGAAGAGAATTGAGAGTAATCATGACAAGTTCTTTGTCTGTTATGGTTTCTCCAATGACACCTAGTTGATCTCTGATCTCTAAAATATTCATGAAGAAGGTAGTAATGGTGTCAGCTTTCGTCATCTTGATATTTTGAAGTTGGTGTTTCAATGTAAGAGCTTTGTTTGTGTTGTTACTCTCAAACATCTTCTTCAATGCATCATACATTTCATAAGATTTATTCAAGGTAGAGATGCGAGGTAGTAGATGATCTCTTACTGAATAGATGATTATCTTCCTAGCTTTGACATCGTCTGCCTTCCATTCAACCTTCTCTTTATCGGTTGTTGTTGCTCATAGATTTTTTTCTATCAATCTCAATATGTCATCCTCTTCCAGATTGATGTGTAATATTGACTTCCAGGATCTGAAGTTGCGTGTTCCATCAAGCCTATCTTCCACCAAAGTTATGTTCCTCATGGCTTGCAAATTCTTCACAAACCCTAACGGCTATGCTAGAAACCATATCGTTTTTAAAGAGGAGGTCTCTAGGGGTTTGTTGGACTTATGACTACCAACAAGAAACCCTAAAGAGTCAAAGGAACCTCAACAAGCTGCAAAAATACTCCAATGTTCTGCAAAAACCCTAAAATTGAAATTCTGCAGAAACCCTAGAAACCCTAGGGCCGAAAATCAAAACTCCTTCAAGTTTTGATATGAGAGTTACATGAGGTGTGCTAGACTAGTCCATACCTTCCTATGCAAAAATTAGGCCCAACGTTCAAGGGGAAAGTTCTAAAACTAGCTTGACAAGGAAAATGGAGGGGTCTATTTTTGCAATTGTTGCAAGAAGGTGACGACTAACATGGAATAGCTTGTGCAATGGCTCTTTAGGAACTTTGCTCTGATACCATGTTGAATTTTTAATTCTTAGATCAAGGACATGTAGTTTCTTTCAATTTAGCATGAACTTGAACCATAAATAATGTAACAATACAATATACAATAGTCGCAATAACCAAGATCACAAGAAGAGTAACCATGGACAAGAACACAAGAAGTTATCCTGGGAAAACCCTTCTTAACCAAGGGAGAAACCCAACAATCCTTTGCTATAGAGTCAAGAGAAGATCACCCTTTCACCACAAACCCTAGTGCACACAAGAGGGTTCTATGACCAAGAAAGATAATGCCTAAGAGAAGTGCGTACTTCAACCCTACAAGTAGGCATTGAGATAATGAAACAATTGTGAGTGTGTGTGATCCACAACGGGGATCTAACTCTTATTTATACAAGACTTAGCACATCAAATGGATGTGTCTATTGGAACAACAGGGTCGACTTCTATAACTCAATAATATAATTAATATTTACACAATATTAATTATCTTTACATGGTGGGGCCGACTTGAACCCTTCACAATACAAAATTAGGGTTACACAATAAATCTTACTCTTAAACAATATATCAAGGATCTCTCACATCCTCTAGTGCTCGACCACTAGGGACACGTCCACATGTGCTCAGCCACAGGGACGTCACTCTCAACAGATCAATTCAACTAAGTCCATAGGAGTACCATATGGAGAGCCATCTTAATTCGACTCAACTAAGTCCATAGGAGTCCGACAAGAGACCATCTCAAGTCATCTCAACTCAGTCCAGAGGAGCATGACAAAAGACCACACACGTCATATCAACTCATCCCAGAGGAGTATGACACATCCATCACACAAGATTTCTCATAGATCGTCTCAACTCAATCCAAGGGAGAATGACCTGGAGAATGTCTCATGAAGCTTCAATCATCAAAACCAAGATGGTTGCAAAGGAAGATGAATCAAGTGATGAGGAGTATGTTCTTATCTCAACCCTTACAGGAACTATCACTCATGGAAGTGACATTTGGTTGGTGGACAGTGGTGATTCCAAGCACATGACAGGTTATAAAGACTCACTGTCTAACCTTAATCATAAGGATTCACCGCACAAGGTGAAATTGGAAGATGACTATCAATATCTGATCAAAGGAGTAGGAGAAGCCTCCTACAAGCTAGACTCAGGAAATCCAATGAAGATGAAGGAAGTTCTCTATGTTCCTAGATTGAAGAAGAACCTTCTCCTGATTCCAACATTGGATGAGAAGGGTTACATAGTTTCATTTGTTGATGGACAAGTTCTTATGTGGCCTAGAGGGAATACTTTTGATGATGATGTGGTGATTAGAGTTCAAGAGGTAAGACTCTACAAATTGAAAGGGAAATCATATTCAACATTAATTCACGACCCTGTGAATCCCAGTGAATTATGGCATAGGAGATTTGCTCACCTACATTATAAGGCCCTACCTAGTGTGGGCAAGATGGTGATGGGACTACCAAAAATGTAGGAAAAACCAGACGACGTGTGCAAAGGTTGCGCACAAGGAAAGAACGTGAAGCACTCATTTCCCAACATCGATAACAAATCCAAAAGATTATTGGACATCGTGCACTCGGATGTGTGTGGACCGATGTCAACAAATTGACTAAGTGGGTATGTATATTATGTGTTTTTTATTGATGATTTCTCACGTAAAACTTGGATCTATTTGTTGAAGGCAAAGAATGAAGTGTTTGGAAAATTCAAAGAATTTAAGGCACTGGTACAAAACCTGATAGAGCATAAGATAAAGAAATTGCGATCAGATAATGGAGGAGATGTCACTTTGGATGAATTCAAATAATATTGCAAGGAAGTTGGGATTAAGAGGGAACTTTCTACTCCCTACAATCCTCACCATAATGGAGTAGCGAAAAGGAAGAATCAGATGATCATGGAAGCAGTGAAGGATATGATCTGTGATCAAGATCTACCTATGCATCTGTGGGAAAAAGAAGCAAAGACTGTAGTGTACATGCAAAACATAAGTCCCCACAAAGTAATTGAAAACAAGACACCAGAGGAGATGTTTTTAGGAGAGAAGTCGGAAGTCAGCCATCTAAGGATATTTGGCTGCCCCATATTTGTGCATATCCCCAAGGAAAAGAGGACAAAATTGTATCCATCTGAGAAGAATGGCATATTTGTTGGTTACAGTGACACATCGAAGGCATATAGGATATATATTCTTGGTCATCGAAAATTTGAGATTAGCCGAGATGTCACCTTCGATGAGAGCGCATCTTTCAGCAAATCAAAACAGGATTGTGCAAAATAGGTTCATGAGGAGGAGGATGAAGTTACTAGAGTTCCAGAGGCAGAAGCAGTTGAACTAGATGAAGTCATTCATGAGGATAATGACATGGCAACAACTCAGAGGCCAGAAGAGATGCCTTCTCTCAAGAGAAGACCATCTTGGGCATAGGAGCTCATCAAAGATGTAGAAAGATATGGTGCCCTAGAAAAATATCTCAGGGAAAGTAAGAAGCCGAAATCATATTCCATCTATGTGGAATATTTGTGTGATATATCATGGATGAAAAACCGTCTAGTTATGAAGAGGTTGTAGAAAAGAGGGTATGGAAGGATGGCATGGGGGAGGAATATTGATCCATAGTAAAGAATGATGTATGGGATGTGGTCCCCAGATCGAAGGAGAAATCAATAGTAAGTTAAAAATGGATCTATAAAACGAAACATGTAGTTGATAACAGTATTGAAAAGTATAAGGCTAGATTTGTGGCTCGAGGATTCTCTCAGAAGGAGGGAATTGACTATGAGGAGACATTTTCTCCCATGGTGAGATATACCTCGATCGAGACTATACTTTTGTTGGCCGCAATAATGAAATGGAAGGTGCATCAGATGGATGTGAAGACAACCTTATTGAATGGTGAAATAAAAGAGGAAGTATATGTGGAGCAACCACAAGGGTTCGAGGTACATGACAGGGAGACACATGTGTGCAGATTGAAGAAGGATTTATATGGATTAAAGCAGGCACCCAGAGCATGGTATGGTAGGATCGACAGTTTTCCGACGAACTTAGGATTTAAAAAGAGAATTGCATATCCTAACCTTTACTTTAAGGTTGTGGATGATGGTCCGGTAATACTATTGTAGTATGTGGATGACTTTTTTCTAACAGGTGTGGAAAATCTCATCTCAGAGTGTAAGAGAAAATTGGTTGTTGAGTTTGAGATGAAAGATCTCGGGATGATGCATTACTTTTTGGGTCTCGAGGTATGGAAAAGACATAATGAGATCTTTCTTAATCAAGGGAAGTAGGCAGTGGAAATCCTGAAGAGGTTCAGGATGTTGGATTGCAAGGCAATGGCTACACCTATGGTATCAAATCTAAAGTTGTTGCAGGATACGACTTTAGAGATTGTGGATGTTACTTTATAAGGTATATGGTGGGTTCATTGATGTACTTGAAAAACACGAGACTGGATTTATTTTTTGATGTGAACACCCTGAGTCAGTATATGGAGTAGCCCATGAAGGTTCAGTTGGTCACAACAAAACATATGATAAGGTACCTTAAGGGTACATTGGATTATGGTCTCAGCTATCTGACAGACCATGAGTTCAAGTTATATGGCTATTCGGATTTAGATTGGGCCAGAAGTATTCCTGATCGGAAGAGTACTTCAACATATTGCTTCAATTTAAGCTCCAGTATGGTTTCATGGAGCAACATGAAGCAGTCATGTGTAGCACTCAGTACAACTGAGGCTGCATATGTGGCAGCATGTGCATCATGTAGAGAAGCAATGTGGATTCATAATCTGTTGTTTGGGTTATTTGGTCTCAAACTGGAGGCGACCTGCATTTGGTGTGACAACTAGAGTTGCATGAAGTTTTCAGAGAATCTGATGTTCCATGACAGGTCGAAGCATATAGAGATCAAATATCACTATATCAGGGATATGGTGCAGAGGGGAACAATCAGGCTCCAGTACGTGACTACCGAGGAGTAGGTTGTGGATGTGTTGACCAAGCCACTGTCGAGGACAAAGTTCGAGCACTTTAGGGACAAGCTTGGCATGGTCCCTCTTCAGAGGGACTGATGAGGTACAAATGCATTGTGGGGTAGTGGATGTCCTGGGCACATGTTGTAGCTATTTGAGATCTACCCATAGGCCTTGGATGCATTGGTTGTGAAGTCACATGGGTGCACATGATGAGGTACATATGCATTGCGGGGTAGTGGATGTCATGGTGACATGTTGAATCTATTTGGGAGCTACCCACGGGCCTTGGATCCATTGGCTGTGAAGTCATGTTGTACTATGGATATCCAATGATGTATAGATTCATATGTTCAATAGGCAATGGTCATGAGCTCGTGTGGCAACAAAGAATACCTCCCTAGTTAAGAGGGAGTGTTGATATTTTGATGTGACTACGAAATATATTCTTTTGTATTTGTATTGGTCAAACCTCGAGAAAGTTATTGTAATCTTATTGTACAAATCGACTCAAAATAAATTATTATTTTATTGTTATCCTTATTGTAAAAGTCAAAAGTTAAAATGACCCCTCTTAGGGTTGCGTCTTTTCAAGGGTCAAGTTATGTTTATAAATAGAGGTCAAGTTCCTCTCAATTATATACACACACAACTCGCCTTCTCTTATGTATTTGGAGCATAACAAAGGAGGTATAGCGCAGGAGGTCTTGGTTTCTTGGTCTTTGATATCCTAGTCTTGGTCTATTTGTGGACACCTATAACGTGACATTGTACCGGTTGAAGGAATCTATACTGAAGAATTGGTTGCTGGGTTTTCTCCCCCATGAGGGTTTCCTAGGATACATTTTTTGTTCTGTGATTGTTTATCTTTCAGTGATCCTATTACATGCAATTGTTAATGATTGTTAAAGAAGGTAATTGTAACTTTTAAAATTATAACATTAAAGAGAAGAGTAATGTTATTCTAAGAATAAAGAAAGTGATGTTATTATAGACTATGCATTTAAGAGAGGGTGTTTTCTAACTATTCTACGAAATGACTTTTTTCACTGGAATTCAATGACATAAATATGCATGAAATCACTATTTTTTGTTGTTTAAAATCCATTTTTGAATGCAGAAATGGATTCATCATGCTGAAAAACCCTTGGGCCCCTCAGAATATAGAAATAATCAATCAAATATGGGGATCTAACAATTTCTCGCCGGATTTCAGGGAAAGGTCTCCAAAAAAGAATCATTTCATAGAACATTTAAACTACGACTTTAAGAGAGGAGCAAAAGAGTAAAATTAAAATATTGTATTTCAAATAAAAGTAAAAGAAAATTATAATTTTTGTAAGGGAAACAAAAATAGGATAAAAATATTCTAACAAAAATTCCAATTGAACCTATCTACAGAAAAAGAAATAACTAAGAGAAACTTTAAGATCATATATCATTGTATAGACTAAAAAAAATATAATACTTATAACAATTCAATTAATAATAATGAAAGGGAGAAAATTGATCTATACACTTAACATACAAATTATCATATAGAAAAATAAAATAGATAAATATAATATTTAGATATAAATAAAAATAGTAAAAATATGATAATTATAGAGACTTATATTTTTACAACACAAATTATGTAAATATCAAAATAGTTTATTTTGAAATTAACATGAATTTAAGATTAACCTATAAAAAAAAATGTGTACCCAAACACATTTTTATAAAAATATATTAACAATCTCTTCAATATTAAAATGGATAATACACCCTACTTCTATGCTCTTTTCGACATAGATTACGAATAAATTTATCGAGTTTTTTCAAAAATATTCTTAGCATGAAACATATTAACTAATCCACATCGATTAAATGAATAGATAATTTAAATATATTACTTTTATATTTAAAATTTGTCTTTTTCTCTTTCCACGATATGATTCCCTCATGTTCATTGCTATAAACTATTTTCCTTCATATTATATTAACCATCTTCTACTAATAAAAGTCATCCATAATGAAATATGCAAATTATAAAATATTTTTTACGAAATAAGTAGAGAACTTCAACCTGAAATTGTTTTTAGGGTAATCGATGCACATTATTCAGTTATACATACCGATGCACCTTATATACTAATACATACTAGTGCATTTATGTATGTATTGATCACTACATAACTCGACGTGCAACTACACAATTGTCATGCACTGATATATTTATGAGTTTTTTGCGCTATGCAATGCACTCTATAGTAATAAATAATTTTGTGCAATATATTTCAAAATGTGTATCGTGAAGACCGTAAACTTTTTGAAAAAAACAACAAAATCAAAATACAGTTGTTGAATTGGTGATAATTGTGACTTTAAAATGAGAAATTTATCTTTAAAAATCTTTTTTTTTTTCATCAAAAATACAAAAATAAACTCTTAAATTGAAAAGTGGTGTTATTAGTAGCATTTTTTTTTTTGGGAGGGGGAGAGATTAAATTACAATTTTTTGCAACCATGACTTTAAAAACACATATTGTTGCTAACAACAATATTAAAATCAACACTGGAATAAAAAAGTGGTACTACCAAAACCATGGATTTTTTTTCTTTTTATTATTATTTTAATCACGGTTTAAATTCCAACTTATTTGAAGCAATGATATTAACAATGAGCATCGTTACAACAAAAAAAATCAAAATCAACCCCCAATTCAAAAAGTTATGTTATGTCAGTAACACTCTTTTTTGACTTAAAATTGTGACATTTTTATAACCATGACCTTAACAATCAATATCGTTGCAAAAAAAATATTAAAATCAACCCAAAAATTGAAACATGGCATTACCAATAACACTTCTTTTTTTCTTAGTTTAAAAGTAAAACATTTTTTAAACCATAATCTAAAAACCCTAAAATATCCAAATACTCATTTAGAGTTAATTTATAAGAGTAAAACAAAAATATATAAAAAAGCCCCAATCCATCTCTAATTCTCTCTACCTCTCACTCTTAAAAAAGAGAAAAATAAATAAATAAATAAAAACTCATAAAAAAAAATAAATAAATAAATAAAAATGACAAATACGCTGAAGAAGAAAAAACATGGAAAAGAAAAAAAAGAAAATAATTGGGGGATGGGGTGATTCTCAAAATCAAATCACACCTCCTCCCCCTCAATTTAATCCCCTAATCCACTATCCCTCCCTTCTCCACCTCGTCGCCCTCCCTCCCTTGCTCGTATTTTGATATTTTAATAGGACGGGTTGTAGTAATGTTGTTTGTTGCAAAGAGCTATGATTAAAGGGTGGTGTTGAGATACTGCCACTTTCATACATGCTCTATGAAATTTTTTGAATTTTTTTTAAGGGAAAATATGAGAATATTTAATGTAAACTCAATCTGTGGGGTTTATTGGACCTTTGTGACCATTTCATTTATGATTAACCATTTTAATGGTGATTATGGTCCCGCCCTTTAGGATCTTATGGGTAAAACTTAAACCTATTTATTGGTTAGGCTCTTTATTGGTTAGGCTCTGACTACATTTGATAATACATATACACAATGCATTGTGCCCTTTGTGATTTTCTTACGAATATTTTCTTCATTGTTTAAAAGTTTTATGAAGACCATTGTTCCACTCTTACCATAATGAGCTAATGTGGTATTGGAGAATGGGAAACATACAGAGTAAAAAGACTAGAAGGGTATGGATGAAAAAGCAGGGGGAAGTAAGAAATCCTAAGATGAACTAGGTGTTAAAGATAATGAGACAGTTCCAAAAGATTCAAAAGTGAAAATTGTCAAAAATTCAAGTTCCCATGATTTATCATGCACTCAAAATCCTCTTAAGTTTTCCAAGAATGAGCTAGAGAAACTGGTATTGCTAAGCAAGGTATGTTTCCTTAAATACTTCCCTGGTAATTTGTTGGAAGGAAATATATGTTTAGAGGAAGTTCCTGGGATATATTAGTTATGGCATAAGGGTGTGAGGTGTTCAAGATCCTTGGAAATTGTTGGTCCCTAGATGGTCCTCAATCCTTTGGAATGAAGCTTAATAAGAAACCCTCAAATTCTTCGGCCTCCAAAGCTAAGTCCCTAGACTTATCCTTATCTAGTGAGGGGGTGACTTTTCTTAAAGGAAAAGGTAGGTCTATGTACAAACTCAAATCTAGGAAAGAAGTAAGCTTGGATAAAGGAAGATAAATAAAAGTACAGGATTGGCCAATGGCACTAGTCACACCTCATTTGTGGGTAGAAAATCATTCTGGTCTTTATCCAAAGGAAGAGTAGTCAAGGAGGTGAAAGAAGGAAAACAATTAACCATGAGGGAACCATGGTGCAAGGATGGTCACAAATAGAGTGTCCTGATGATTTTCATATACCTAAACATGAGGGATGGGGGTTTCCCATAAATAGATAGCCCTCAAAAGAATGTCTAGTAAATACAAGCTCTACATTATATTGATTCAAGGAACTACATGTGAAGGGAAGAAGGCTAAGGAAATTTTGTCTTCTATTCTAAGGGATTCGTCTTTTTGTTCTATTGATGCCAAAGGTTGGTTATGTTGTTTGGCGATAGGATGGAATAGTAGTATAGATGCCTTATCTTCTTCCTTTTTAAATGTAGCTATTTTGTTGGAATGTAGATTTAAAGGTTTGGAAATGTCCATAAAATCATCAACTTATATGGTTCATATAAGGATAGACCACTATTCTATGATTCTTATTGCAATCGTGATTGTATAAAAGGGGATAATATCATTTCAGAAAGAGACCTTAAATTGACTACAAAGGAAAGAGAATCTTTGGGAGACTTAGCTAGGCAATATCCACTAGTAGATTATTTTGTTCATTTATTTGAGGAATTCAAAATTGATTGATGTTGAGCCCATTGAGTTGGTTCTAACCTAGATAAATTCAATAAGTGGTGGGGAGGGGATATCGAAGAGATTGGATAGGTTTTTAGTAGCTGAAAAAAAAAAATGTTGAAGACTTAGAGAGGATGAATTCTTGGGTGGGGAAAGGTGGTCTTTAGACCATCTCCCAATCCTCTACCAGATTGAAAATTGCATCCAAAAACCTCCAGTGCATTTAAATTCAATTATGCCTAGCTAGAGGAAAAGGAATTGAAAGAGTTGATGGTCTAGAATTGGAAAACGTATGACCCTAAGACAAGAGAAACAACAATGTTTCAATTTGTTGGGAATTTAAGGAACACAAAAAAGTAGTATGTTAATGGGATAAATCCAAAGCACTTGAAAGGAAAACATAGTTAATTGAGATGGAGGAAGAAATATGTAGGTCATTTGAGCTCAATCAAAGTGGGGTCTTTTCTAAGCAGAAGTATGAAAGATCAAAAAGTTTGGAAGGCACCAAAAAGAGTTTATGGGAAATAGAAGAAATATAATGGAGATTAACAAGTTGGCCTATTTTTTGTTGGATGTGGATAACGAAAATGCAGTTTTTTTTAAGAATTATGCTAAGAACAAAAAAAATATTAATATATTTTGGGAAATTAAGAAATAAGATGGCTCCATTGCAAGATTATTCAATGAAATCGTTGAAGATAGTAGAAAGTGTTTTAGTGGTTAGTTTCAAGAGCTAGAAAGGGAAAACATTGTTGAAGAGCTAGGTAGTTTCTTTGTGGTCCATGACTAATAAATGAGAAACATAGTTAAAAATTAGGGGCTAAAATATCCAAAGAACTAAATCAACAATGTATTCATTCAAAAAGGCCAAAAGTCATTGTTCAACCAGTTAGACAATGGAATTTTATTTGGGTTTATATACGATTTTGGAGGATATGTTGAGAGTTATAGAGGAATGTAGATCTTTAGGAAAGATTCCTAGATCCATAAACGTAACATTTATAGCGATAATTCCAAAGAAGAATGATCTAGAATCCCTTGAGTAATATAGACCTATTTCTTTATGTAACTCAATTTGTAAGATCGTCACGAAGATCCTGGCAAACATTTTGAAGAATGTATTAACAAAACTCATATTCGAAGAAGAATTCGTGTCTCTCTTCAATAGAGAACTTCATGATCCTATAGGCTCATCTCAGGAAGACATGCATTCCATAAAGGATAAAAATCATCTTGATGTGGTAATGAAAATTGACCTAACAAAAACATATAATACAATCTATTAGATGTATTTAAGAATGTTGTTACTTCAAATTGGGATGAATGTACATAGTATAAATCGGATTATGGGTTGTTTTTCTTCAACATCTGTTATAGACCTCATTAATGGTTCTTCTAGAGGGCTTAGGCAAGTGCACCCTGTGTCCACTTTCCCAATCCTATTGGTGGCAAACGAGTTGAGCATATTGATCTTAGCAACAAAGAAGGGATCCATAAGAGGCATAAAGGTGGGAGGTTTCATTAGTCTAAGTCATATTTTATTTGTTGATGATGTAATAATCTTCGATTGTAGGTCAGTTAATGATGTCCAAAAGTATAAAGATCTTTTAGACCTTTT
Source organism: Picea engelmannii (assembly GCA_009831015.1). Classification (NCBI taxonomy): domain Eukaryota; kingdom Viridiplantae; phylum Streptophyta; class Pinopsida; order Pinales; family Pinaceae; genus Picea; species Picea engelmannii. The sequence goes on from ML824866.1 coordinate 24,732, forward strand.
TTCTAAAGCTATTGGGATAGAAGTTAATGTTCACAACTCTTCCATTATTGTTTACGGTTTGGAGGAGAATGTGGAAAGACAAATATCACAAACTGTCCCTTACTCCTCTTCTCCTTTGAATAAGGGGATTAAATACTTAGGATTCCATTTAAAGCCTAACGACTACAAGTACATAGAGTAAAATTGGACGTACATGAAAATTGAGAACAAAGTAACAAATTGGTGCTACAAGTGGTTATCTCGAGGTAGTAGGTTGACTCTAGTAAAATTAGTCTTGGAAGGAATCCTTCTCTTCTAGATGTATTTAGAACATATCCAAAAAAATTGTTGGATAAGATTAGAAGGAACTGCTTTAGTTTTTTGTGGTTAGGGAAATGAGATACAGACCGGTTTCCTTTAATGAAATGGGATATTATTGCAAGATAGAAGGAGGAAGGGGGGTGGGGCTTTTAAATTTTTTATGTATTTGGGAAAGCACTAGTGGCTAAGACTTTGGAGCGTGTTTCACAATGATGCACTATGGGGAAGAGTAATGAAGAAAAATATCCATAATAATAATTTGTAGAGCATTAAATCAAGAGAGAAAGAAATATATTGATTGGTGCTTCTTTAATTTGGAAAGCATTGGTAAAAGCATATATTCATTGGTTCTTTTGTAATTTGGAAAGCATTGGTAAAACATTTATTCATTGGTGCTTTTGTAATTTGGAAAGAATTGGTAAAAGCATTTCCATTGATTGGAAAGTGTCTGGCCTAGAAAGTAGGCAAAGGGAACAAGATAAAGAGTGAAAACTACAAGTTTTGTGAACCTTTGAAAATGACTCTCCATATTTAAGATATTTTCAAGCAAGCATATACAAGTGCTCTAGGATTGAATTTTTTGAGGATGCAATTTTAAGGTAAGTATGTCTTGTAGGGGCAGTTATGATGGAGGATGCATATACCTTTGGTTTTGGAAGTTGGCGTGCATAATATGTTAATTTGTATTTTTTATTATTTCACCCACTATGGGATTGTGGGATTTCAAGGTCAAGACTCTATTAATAAAATATTTTAATATTTTCTAAGGAGACGAAATTCAAGACATAAGTACGTAAACTTGTATTAATAAACTAGTATTTGTTGGTTCTGGATCTTGATTATTTTCCCGATTCATATGTTTGTTTCATCTATTCTTGGACCCCATTCCCTGATGGGGGGGAGTGGGGTGGAGGGGCTTACCCCCCCCACAACTGATGCCAGGGGGGTCCAGGGGGGGCATCGACAATTTTTGTAGCCTCCCCCTGGTGGGGGATTCACGGTTAGCGCCCCCGAAGCGAAATATTGAGAAACTTTTCCTTGTAAAATATTGTAATTTCATAATCAATCGAGATTGTTCACTGTAAGGTCGTAGATCTGATGGTAGAATTTATGTTAGGTTTTTTTTCCCTAGAAGGAAACCCTCTTTTATGAGGGAATTGTATTATGGCCGTGTATGTGTGTGAATATTGTATTCTGAGAGAGGATATTGCGAGAGAAAGAAGAGGAAGTTACAACGATTGAGTTGTAGGTTGTATCCCTTCATTTTGTTGGATAATAAAAAAGAAGGACCTGACAATTTCTCTGGTGAACGTAGCCCACACTACGTGAACCATGTATATCTGTGTCTATATTGTATTGTGTATCTTTTGTGTTTTATTTCCATATTTGTTTTATTTTATTGCTCTGTGATCATGTTTTTCTAACATTATTAAGAGAGAAAGAGGGGCTATGATATAACAAGTGGGTTTCACTTAATTTATCTTACTCATAAGTAGAAAACAAAAAGAAAAACAAATTTATTTTACAAATATTGCCCTCTTACCAAAGTCTTTTGAGTTGTTATAGCTCTTACTTACTTACTACACTAATAGAGTTTTGAAATGTTGTGGATTTCATCCTCCCCAGTGAGTAGGTAGTTCTTTTATCTTACCTATTTTTTCTTACAAGAATTTTGTACATAATTAGAAAAAAAACTTGTAAATAAAGTTAATAGTTGGTGACAACCATTTTTAATATTTAATTTTCATAATGTTTGAAATCCGTGACAAAAAGTCATTAAAGTTCACTATTTTTATATTAATAATAAATATAAAAACAATTTCAATTTTTTATCAATATTTAAAATTTACAATAGGGAAAATATGTCTTAATTTTAAGAGTCAGAATAAAAACTAAAGTGGAATTCATTTGAGAACATAACTGACCCATTTAAAAAGCATTGAATACACATCTCCACAGACAAAACAAACAACATTAAAACCAAAAGCAAGTTTAAGTTATGCCAATACTCGATTATAATTCACAAAAGCATAGAGACCTGCAATGCGTTGCTTCACAATGATTGTCATCTCTTGTGAATACAAGTGATGCAATGTGTTTCTTCACAATGATTACCATCATCTCTTCTGAATACAAGTGATGTGTATGTGTCTTATTTCTTATCAACCATGTTTTGTTTCAAATTTACTAAGCTTTCATAACCTAAACCCTGCCTTCTTATTTCTTATCAACTACATCCGTTCTAAATTTTGTTAAGCCTTTATAAGCTAAACCCGGTCTCTTGTTTCTTATAATTACTATCTATTTTAAAAAATTTCAACCTCCATAGGTTTAACCCGACTTCGGCTCTTATTTCTTATCAAGTATAATCTCTTTTAAAAATTTGTTTAAACCTCCATAGGCTAAACCCTGCAAGTTTTGGCAACCTCCAAAACCATTAACTCCCCGAAGCCTTATGTAGAAAGGATAAACTTAGCAGGGTTTTTGTATACATGTCAGATTGATAATGGACAAAACACATTCTTGATGACATGACACCTGCCCTTTTGCTAATGGTTCGATAAACGAGTACGATGTATTGACCACATGTTGGAGGAGAAAAGAAGGGTTGGAATTTGACGGGAAAAATGCCCGTCATGGACCATTTTACCCGTATTTTACGTTTGAATTTTTGGCGTCGCCATCTTCCATAACAAGCATCTAAATCGACACAACATATTTATGGCAGGTATTAAATTGTACAGAACGTCATTAATTTTACATTTTGGTTATGGGTTACCAGGTAGGGGTAGTAGCCTGTAGGTAATGCACGAAGATACCCACATGTATTTAGATGGTTCTGCGGTGCCATAAGATCATTGAAATGAGAGGTTTATAGATAGATAACCCTATTCCTTGTCAAACTTTCTAGGTGGTCAACATTTCTGTACTGACTGATTTTATCTAGATTTTACAAAGCCAGAAAGAGAAGAGAGCGATTAATACGAGGATGAGGTTCGAACATAGGGTGTCTGGATTGAAGACCGTGTGATTTTTATGCTGCAGCAGCCCGAGAATGAAATTGAGCTATCAGACCACTGCACTTGAATTCGAATTCGGAGATGAACTGGTAAATATCTACTCTTTCTTTGTGTAGTAATTAAATCTTTCTCTCCTAATTGTTTTCATGGATAAACATGGGTGCCGGGATGAAAGTTCAGATTCATAATATGACTCAGGAAAATAGTAATAATCGAATACACACTAAATAATTGTTAGGGATTTTGATTTAATAAACGTGTCTATAATCATGGCAGAAGAATGATTTCTTATTACTAAAATGGACTTCCATTTTATTAGCTTGTGTGCAAAGAAACTTGAAATATATGAAAACTCTGTTGGGAGAATGCATCAAAAACTATTTTTGCAATTTCAAAAATATAAACTCCTATTTGTAGAATCAGAGCATACGCTCGCACATAGCAATACATAACTAAATGAATTCTTTGTATTTTAAATTCAATGAAAAGTCTAAATAAATTAATGAAATCACAAATGTTGATCCAGAATTGAACCCTGAACATGGCGTTATTTAATCAACTCGAAACTTCATTGAGAAGCTTGTAACTTGTAACGACGAATCTTTCCTCTAACAAGCCTTGGGGTGGAGTCCTTGCTACTAGGAATTTGTACCTGTTGCTGCTTACAACGAAAATTCTCGTTGCAATTCATCATCGCACCCCTTCTTGCACATTGCTCCAATGCCCCTTGTTTATGAATTCTTTCATTTCCGATTGATTTCAACTGGGACTGGCCTTGGGCCAAAACATTAATAATATTGAAGCACTGCATTAATAATTCCTGTGGTACTCGACCTTTCTACGTCTGCAGTTTTTTGTTTTTTAATGGTGTGCTGATCATGGTTGGGGAAACTCCTTTCACAAGACTTTTCACATATGTACATTTGTAAAGGATTTTGAAATACTTTAACTGTTTAGATGTTTTTCGATTTAATTCACCATTTCTCAAACACCAATCACATGTCTGATATGAGTCTATTTTGGGATACAGACAACTGCAATATCTGCCAAACCTTGAATACATCATATGATCACATCATATCAATTCCTATTGATCTAGAGAAAGGGAAAATTAGAAGCATACTCATATAAATACAATAAACCATGAGACTCTGGATTTACATACTTGTTCTAAAACCTATAAAGTCATGTTCTGCATTGAAATATCTTGTCTGAGAGTCCTGTGTTGCCACACATGAAACATTCTTTTAACCTCCTTTCCATTATTTCTTCCCATCAAGGAGATGAAGGCCAAATTCATCCAAATTTTCCTAAACTTTGAGCCTCATGAGATATCAATATGCCATGAGACAACCTACATGCAATTTCCATATGGCTATTGTTCGAAATTCGATGTCTACTCAGTATCATGAAAGTTAATGTCTACTTTCTATACTTTCATACATTTAGATGTCTACTCAGTATCATGAAATTCGATGTCTACTTTCTATACTTTCATAGATTAGAGGCCTTTTCTTTCTTAAATTTTGAGCAGAGCTGAGGACTTTTCTTCCTTAAATTTTGAACAAAGTTGTGAAAAATCTTAAGGTTTGACTAGATCTCAAAATAATATGTTTCCATATCCACATGAATATTCTATATCTACAAGATATCAGTAGCATAAAATACGGTGCCGATCTCTATCCATTTTAGAGGCCTTTTCTTCCTTGAACCTCGAAAACAACGTAAAATTCTTTAGTTGAAGTTGTTAGTTCGAACTTATTACAGTGTCTTTTTTTTTGTTTTTTTATGTTAGCTTTATTTTAATAATCATATGAACGGTCTTTCTCTTTAATTGATCTTTGAACACAGTTGGAAACTTTCCTGATGGAGGAAATGTAAGCGAAGGTAGGATATTAAATTTGGGAGTTGAATTTAGTGGTAGCTCTTTTCTTATCTATTTTATTTATTTCTTCATATGATTGGATTTTCTGGTTCTTTGAATTCAGTTAAAAATTCACCTGATGGAGAACTTTGTTCTATTAAATGCAATGGAAATGAATTGTGTATAATCATGTTTTGTTAGTTAGCTTAAGGGGACAAAAATTACCGTAAAAGTTAATCTTCAAATCATTGATGGACTCTTTTGTATAAAAGTTGAAGTTGTGTAGAAATACAGGAGGCAACTTATTATTAGGAGGGTAGGGAGGAGGCCTTTGGTGCTTCCTAAGTCCCTAAAAATACATACAACCTTGCAAAAATGGGTCACAAACTAAAAACTTAACATAAATTTCAGAATTGAAGAATCATTTTCTTATCAAAACTTCATTGTTGAAGGGTACACTTTTAACCATAACGTTCTTTCAAGGGTAATATATAGACCCAAAACATAAAAAAAAAAATTGTTTGACAGTAAAAATGAATTCAAATGAATTCAAATTCCAACTGTGGAGAAAAGTTTGGGAGGGTCTGAGCAGATATTTGTCGTTCAATTTTTGCATTCGTCTCGTCCACAACTTGGAGCATTTCTTGTGCCTAGAGTTTGAGTGCTGACTTGTTACGTAAGGAACATACCCAAGAGAATGAGTACACACTGCCCATAGCATTTCTTGTTGGGCGTAGGCTAAAGGGAAAACGATTTGCACCTTTGTCGGTCACCGCCTATTAGTTACTCCGACTACTGTCGATCCTTTTCCCGACCACTACATACTCCAGACGACTCCCCAAACGACGTTAACGTTAGTTTGTGCAGTCTTTGCCAGCCAAGTCATCGTGTGGTCTCTCAAATTTTGAGCCAGCTGACTTATCCTCCATTTCAAATTTTTTCAAAATCTCCACTCCCGCTCAATAAAATCTCGCCATAACATTAGACCCGGTTATAAGAAATTAAAAAACATGGTTGATATTTTTATTATTTATTTTTAATTAAAAATATATTAAAGTTTTAATTGAATTTTTTTATTAATTTAATAAAAAATTGATTAACCTTTACCTCTTTTAAATTTGGTTCCTAAAATTTATCATTTTAAAAAATCAAAATATTAGAATGTTTACTTTGTCTAATAAAAAAATTATTTTACAAGAATTATGAATGCATTTAATTTTTCATTTTTTTCTTTTTGATATGCATAAACCAATCATATATACATAAATATGTTTATTTATTTAATTTTCTTATATAAATTTTGTTTAATTTATCTTTATTTTTAACTTTTCTTAATTTATTTTTAAAACTTTAATTATTCTTAAAATTTACATCTTTTAACATCATGAATAATTTATTTTTAAAACTTTAATTATTCTTAAAATTTACATCTTCTAACATCATGAATAATTGTTAATATTTTTTTAATTAAATTTTATAATAATAAAATGTATAGTAATAAATTAATTTTTTTTAATAAACATATGAATAATTTATTTCATTTTGGATGCTTATTTTTTTATAAAATTAAAATTAATTAATTATTGAAAAGCTATAGAGATATTTAAATTGGTATACATATTTATTTTTTCCAAGCCACAAGTATTTAGTAGGACACAGATCCGTGTTATTTAATGTTGTAAAGTAGAAGTCTAGGCTCTCAACACCTCTCAATACATTTGATATTACCTCAAACAATTCTAAAACATTACCCCATTTTGAAGATGGAACATACCCCATTTTGAAGATGGAACATGAACTTTCTTGTCAAAAATCTATAAATCTATTTTACCCAAAAAGGAGTTTCAAATAGATGCAAACTTTCTCTCAATAATTGGGGGCATCTTGCAGTTTCCTCCTTTCCAACCCGCACCTCTTTTGATGGTTTGTCAATTGATTCCAGATGCGTTTTAAGTTGTCTAAGTAACACTTCCAACGCCTTCCTCTGATGGTCGTACTAAATAACTTAAGGGGTAATTTCTTTTTTACCAATCTTCTTTGTTGGGATGAAAACCCCACATAATCATTAACCGCCTTCAATGAATCAAAGGTTATGGAATCTTTTTCACTCGGCTCCAAATGAAGTGCATGTTTGATAGAATTGCTTAATTCCCATGAATCTATCATTGGCAACCTAGAGCAAATAAAATTTTGAGCCCTATGCTTAAATTCTTACATTTTGTGTGTGACCCTAACATCATAAACAATTGAATTGTTAGCTACTTTGGCCAACCTTCCATCTATCAGTTTGACATTTTTAAGAACTTTTCCCAATATTCCTAGGATTGAAGAGGTACTTTCATCATGTTTAGACAATTGGGTATCTTATTTCATTTGTTTATTTCAGTGATAACTATGATCATGATCTCATAAAGAGCCATAGTAGTATTCCATGGCTTTCATCTCTTTGACAATTTCTTATGTACAAGTCATATTTCTCGGGGTCACAGTTCCAGAGGTCATAGTTCTATAGGTCAAAGTTTCAGAGTTCATAGTTACATAGGTCGTAGTTCCACAGGTCATAGTTCCAGAGTTCAAAGTTCCAAAGGACATAGTTCCAGAGGCAATAGTTCCAGAGGAAATAGTTCCACGGGTCATATTTATTGGGGTCACAGTTCCAGAGGTCATAGTCCTGGGGTCATAGTTCCTGGGGTCACAATTCCATAGGTCATAGTTCAAGAGTTCATTCCACATGTCATAGTTCCAAACATCAAAGTTCCAACGGGTGTAGTTCCAGAGGTCATAGTTACACAGGTCATAGTTCCAAAGTTCAAAGTTCCAAAGGGTGTAGTTCCAGAGGTCATAGTTCCATGGGTCATAGTTCCTGGGGTCACAGTTCTAGAGGTCATAGTTCCAGAGGTCATTCCACATGTCATAAAGTACTATAGGGTGTAGTTCTAGAGGTCATAGTTCCATAGTTCAAAGTTACAAAGGGCTTAGTTCCAAAGGTCATAGTTCCATAGGTCATATTTCCATAGGTCATAGTTCCCGAGGTCACAGTTCCAGAAGTCATATTTCTAGAGGTCATTCCACAGGTCACAATTATAGAGGTCAAAGTTCCAGAAGGCGTAGTTTCATAGGTCATATTTCTAGAGTTTAAAGTTCCAAAGGGCGTAGTTCCAGAGGTAATAGTTCCATGGGTCATAGTTCTTGGGGTCATAGTTCCAGAGGTCAATCCATAGGTCATAGTTCTAGAGTTCAAAGTTCCAAATGGCGTAGTTCTAGAGGTCATAGTTCCATAGATCATAGTTCATGGGGTCACAGTTCTAGAGGTTATAGTTCCACGGTTCATAGTTCTCGAGGTCACATTTCCATAGGTCATAGTTCTAGAGTTCAAAGCTCCAAAGGGTGTAGTTCCAGAGGTCATAGTTCCATGGGTCACAATTCCTAGGGTTACAGTTCCAAAGGTCATAGGTCCTAGGGTAACAGTGCCATAGGTCATAGTTCTAGAGGTCATTCCACATGTAATAGTTTGAGAGGTCAAAGTTCCAAAGGGCGTAGTTCCAGTGGTCATAGTTCCACGGGTTATAGTTCCAGAGTTCAAAGTTCCAAAGGGTGTGTTTTCAGAGGTCATAATTCCACGTGTCATAGTTCTTGGGGTCACAATTCCAAAGGTCATAGTTCCATAGGTAAAATTTTTATAGGGTGTAGTTCCAAATCAGGTCACAGTTCTGAAGTTCAAAGTTCCAAAGGCCATAGTTCCAACAATCATAGTTCCATGGGTCATAGTTCCTGGGGTCATATTTCTAGAGGTCATAGTTCCATAGGGCATAGTTCCTGGGGTCATAGTTCCAGACGTCATTCCACATGTCATAAAGTCCTAAAGGGCATAGTTCTAGAGGTCATAGTTCCATAGGTCATAGTTCCAAAGTTCAAAGTTCCTAAGAGCGTAGTTCCATAGGTCATAGTTCCACATTTCATAGTTACTCGGGTCATAGTTCCGTAGGTCATATTTTCATAAGTAATAGCTCTCGAGGTCACAATTCCATAGGTCATTCCATGAGTCATAAATTTCTAGAGGGCATAGTTCCAAAGTTCAAATTTTCGAAGGGCATGGTTTGAGAGGTCATAGTTCCACTGGTCATAGTTTATGGGGTCACATTTATAGAGGTCATAGTTCTAGAGGTCATAGTTCTTGGGGTCATAGTTCCAAAGTTCATTGTTCCAAAGGTCATTCCACAGGTCATTGTTCTAGAGGTCAAAGTTCCAGAGGGCGTAGTCCCAGAGGTTATAGTTCGACAGGTCATAATTTCTGAGTTCAAAGTTCCAAAGGGCGTAGTTCTAGAGTTAATAGTTCCACAGGTCGTAGTTCTTGGGGTCACAGTTCCATAGGTCATATCTCCAAAGGTCATTCCACAAGTCATAGTTCCATAGTTCAAAGTTCCAAAGGGCGTAGTTCTAGAGGTCATAGTTCTAGAGGTCATAGTTCCATGGGTCATAGTTCTCGGGGTCAAAGTTCCAAAGGTCATAGTTCCACATGTCATAGTTCCTTAGGTCATAGTTCTACAGGTCATAGTTCCATAGGTCATTCCAGACGTCATAGTTCCAGAGTTCAAATTTCCAAAGGGTGTAGTTCCATAGGTCATAGTTCCATTGTTCATATTTCAGAGGTCATAGTTCCAAAAGGTCATATATCCTTGGGTCACAATTCCAAAGGTTAGTTCCAGATGTCATTCCACAGGGCATAGTTCTAGAGGCCAAAGTTCCAAAGAACATAGTTCCAGAAGTCATAGTTCTAGATGTTGGGTATATGTTATATTCTTTGCATGTGTGTGTGTGGGTCCGTCAGGTTTGACAACTGCGTCTGACGATCCCTCTAGTAGTGATCTTTGTGTCGTGTGCACCGAGCGCTTCCTAGGGGGGTCCAAGGTATGCCCCCCCTAGTTACGCGTAACGTTCAGAACCAGGTGGTAGCCCGGGGCCGACGAAGTTCAGGGCAACGCCCCATTTTTTTTTTTTTTTGGTGGTTTTTGCTTGTAGAAGAAGATAAGTGTATCACTTTGTTATGTTCTTTGCCAGACTCTTGGGATAATATGGTTGTAGAAATTGGTAGTACCACTCAATCTACATTGAAGTATGAGGATGTAGTTTCATCCTTGTTATCTGAAGATATGAGGTGGAAAAGCATGGATAGTCATAACACAAATTCTTTATTTGTAAGAGGTCGTACCCAAGACAAGAATCCTGGTAAGCCTTTGGGTAGGAGATCTAAATCTATAGGTAGATCTAAGTCTCGAGGAAAATATTTGAGGAAATGCTGGAAGTGTGGTAAAACATGGCATTATAAGAAAGATTGCAAGTCTAAGAAGGTTGATAAACCAAAGGGATCTGATATTACCTCTTCCACAGAGGCGAAAGCCTCCACTGAAGAAGGAGGTGATGTTTACCTAGCATCTACAAGTACACATGCAGACCGTGATGTATGGTTGATCAAATCAAGTTCATCATACCATATGACTCTTCACAGGGAGTGGTTCTCTGAATATGAAAAATACGATGGTGGTGATGTATTCCTAGGAGATGACTCGACAACCAAAATCTTGGGACGTGGAAGGGTTAAGTTGCTACTAAAAGATGGAAGGATTAGAAATCTCCCTGGGGTTATGTACATTCCAAAATTAGCCAGGAGTTGAATATCTGTAAGCAATATGGATGATGCAGGAGTGGATACTGTATTTGGAGAGAACACTTGCAAGATGGTACGAGGAGAAATGGTGTTGATGAGGGGAGTTCGGTGTGGAAATCTGTACAGATTGTTGGGAATCACTTATACTAATGGGTGTAATAGTTCCATTGTCCTCGAGCAGAGAAATAAAGAAGACAAGACCAATATTGTCCTTGGAAAGAAGACCATGTTGTGGCATCAAAGACTAGGACATATTGAAGAAAAGGGCCTTTGAACACTACACGGTAAAGGTATGGTTGAAAGTATGTCTAAATGCACTATGAATTTTGATTTTTGTGAACATTGCATAATGGTAAACATAATCAAGTAAGATTCCCATTTGGTGCTACAAGAGCAAAGGGGATCTTAGAGTTGATACATAGTGATGTGTTTGGACCTGTTCCTGTTCCATCCCTAGGTAAATCTGTGTATTATGTTTCATTCATAGATGATTTCTCAAGGAACACATGGATTTATTTTCTTAGAAAGAAATCTGAGGTATTTGATAAATTTAAAGAGTTTAAGGCCCTGGTAGAAAATCAGACATAAAATAAAATAAAGGTATTGAGAATAGATAATGGTGGAGAATTCTGCGGAAATGAATTCGAAGAATTCTGTAAGAAGTGTAGTATAGCAAGGCAGAAGACTACTCCATACACTCCTCAGCAGAATGGAGTTGCAGAAAGGATGAACCAGACACTGATGGAAAAAGCAAGGAGCATGCTCAACGGTGCCGAGTTAGGACAAGAATTTTGGGCAGAGGCAGTGGGTACAACATGTTACCTGGTCAATCGATCACCCTCATAAGCATTGGATGATAAAACTCCACACGAGGTATGGACTGGAAAGAAACCCTCTCTTGAACATCTTAGAGTGTTTGGTTGTGATGCTTATGTACATGTTCCAAAGGAAAATAAGATTAAACTGGACAAAAAAGTTGAAAAGTGTATCTTTATTGGTTATAAAGATGGTGTGAAAGGTTATAAGCTTTGGAACCTATAAACTAAGAAGACTGTTTACAATTGAGATGTTATTTTTAGAGAGTTAAAAGATGTGTCCAAATAGGAATTCCTACCAAGGCAAGATGAACCTAAGAAAATAGAGCTAGAGTTGGATGATGCAAAATTTGAATCATATGAAGAAGATGAAACAGAAGAAGAAGAAGAACCTCATACCCCAGTATTGAGGAGATTAGTGAGAGAAAGAAGGCAACCAGAAAGGTATAGTCCACCTGATTTCCATTCCAATTTTTCTTTATCTATTACTGATGATGATCCCTTAACTGTCAAGAAAGGAGTGAATTCAAAGAATAGTAAACTATGGAAGAAGGCCATGGTTGAAGAAATGGATGCCTCGGATAAGAATGAGGCATGGGATATAGTTGATTTGCCAGCTGGAAGAAAATTTATTTGTAGCAAATGGTTGTTTAAGAAGAAGTTTAATGTAGAAGGAAAAGTACAAAGCTCGGTTAGTAGCAAAAGGTTATTCCCAAGTAGAGGGAATTGACTTTGGTGAGATTTTTTCTCTTGTTGCTAAGTTAAATTCTATTAGATTTCTTTTATCTATTGTTGCTGCTTTTGATCTTGAAGTGGAACAGATGGATGTGAAGATAGCATTCCTACATGGGGATCTAGAAGAAGAAATCTACATGAAGCAACCTGAAGGCTTTGTAGTGAAGGGAAAGAAAGAGCTAGTCTGTAAGCTAAAGAAGTCACTATATAGTCCGAAGAAATCACCTAGGATGTGGTACCACAAGTTTGACACATACATCCTTGGATTTGGATTTGTGAGAAGCAGGGCTGATCACTGTGTATATTCCAAGTAGGTTGGCAATCACTTCATTTATGTAGTGTTTTATGTTGATGACATGTTGTTGGTAGGAAATAACATGGATTTTATTAAGGAGGTGAAATTACAGCTATCCTCCAAATTTGACATAAAGGATCTCGTTGCTGGTAACTTCATTCTGGGAATGGAAATTAAAAGAGATCGTGCAAATAGGAAACTCTTGTTGAATCAGAGAAAATATGTTGAGACGATATTGTAGAGGTTTAATATGCATGGAAGTAAACCGGTCAAGGTTCCTATTCCTATAGGTGTAAAGTTATCTACGTATCATTGTCCCAAGACACAGGAAGAAGAAGAGGACATGTCCCATGTTCCATATGCCAATGAAGTTGGCAGTTTGATGTATGCAATGGTCTGTACTAGACCGGACATTGCACATGCAGTGGGAGTTTTGAGAAGGTATATGTCAAAACTAGGGAAGGAGAATTGGACATCAGTAAAGAGGGTCTTCAAGTATTTCCATGGCACTACCAATTATGGATTGTGCTACAAAGGAAGACTAGGATTGGACAGAGTGGTGGACATACATGGCTTTGTTGATGTAGACTGGGATGGATATTTGGATCACAGAAGATCTAAAAGTGGGTATGTGTTTAACCTATTTGGAGGAGCAATCAGTTGGATGAGCAAAAGACAGGCTGTAGTGGCACTCTCAACTACAGAAGTTGAATACATGGCATCCAATCATGCAAGCAAGGAAGCAGTATGGTTACAAAGAATATTGTGTTCAGGTATTGGGTTTGTAAAATAAGAAATGAGATTAGATTGTGACAGTTAGAGTGCAATATTCCTGGAAAATAACCCAACTTATCATTCGAAGACAAAGCATATTGATGTTCAGTATCACTTTGTGAGATACATGGTTGAGGAAAATAAGGTGTTGCTAGAAAAGATTGACACTTTGAAGAATGTTGCAGATTTATTGACAAAGTCTGTGAGCACAGAAAAGTTCTCTTGTTGTAGAGTAACAATGGGAATTTCTGCCCTGGATTGTTGACTATATAACCCTGTGGACCCCTGGATGCAAACAAAACAACAAGTGGGAGAATGTTGGGTATATGTTATATTCTTTGCATGTGTGTGTGTGGGCACGTCAGGTTCGACAACCGCGTCTGATGATCCATCTAGTAGTGCTCAGTGTGTCGTGTGCGCCATGCACTTCCTAGGGGGGTCCCAAGGGGGGCCAGGTATGCCCCCCACTGGTTACACGTAGTGCCCCGATTTTTTTTTTTGGGGCATTTTTTTCTATTTTTAGCGGTTTTCTAAATTAATCCCGTATTAAGGGATTAGGGTTTTGGTATCTACAGAATACCTAAAAAAAATGTATATATATTGTATGGTGAATGGTGAAATTTGACATAATGAATATAAGAAAGGTTTTCCCGGTTAAGGGTTTCCGGTATAAATTTTTGTGTACTATGTGAATGAGCCATTGATTAATTTATGTTTTTCTTAAGAATCTATATGCATTGCTTTACTTCGCAGGTTTAAAACTTACACTACAGTTCAAAGTTCCAAAGAGTGTAGTTACAGAAGTCATAGTTCCCAGGGTCACAATTCCATAGGTCATAGTTACATAGGTCATCTCTAGAAGAAATGATATCGTTGTAGTTATTTGGCTTCTTTGTTCTCATAAAATTATGAAAATAAATACCATATCAAAGAGCAAAGGCGATTTCAGGCACATTCCACAAAATGAGAAAAGACTTCGTAGCACAAGGAAATAAACTCCAAATGTTGTGTTATGACACATCCCTAGATGGTGTTTTTCACTTTAGGTGAGGTTGTTGGAACTGTTACCCACCATTTTGATGGGTGCTTCTTTAGTATTTTTGAAGACCATGGATCAAGCGAATGAGAAACATCACCATCCATGGTGTCGTACCATCCATGGTGTCTCCTACTTTTTATCAACTATCTCAACATTACCCCACAATCATACATAAAAGACAAAGTATAGGGATTTGGTAGGCATACCTTAAACTCCACGTCTGGTGTCGATCCCTTTATGCTTGGTTGTTTCCCGACTGCAAGTCTCCTCCCAAGGATGACCTGCATTCACCAAAATACAAACAAGAAACTACAAGCATTCATTCTATATATGGATTAGTGGGTTAGACATCATAACCAATAAATGTAAACAAATCATATAAGTTTAAGATGTCATTTGATGGGGGGGAAAAAGTACTTCTTTATATTAATCTCACAAAAGTCACTTACAATATGACACCAACATTGCTCCTCGAACTCGGTCTTGGGCTCCTCTTTACAATGAAACAACTTCTTCCACGTCTCCTTCTCCTCTTCAGTTCTCTCTAGGGGAATGGAAAGGGCTTGTAATGGAGAAAAAAGGAATTCTGGCTCAAACTCAAAATGTGGTTGCCGAATATTGGGGCAAAGGGGGAATACGGAAATGGGCAGAGTTTCTGTGCTCTCGCACTTCTCCTTAGAATGGGACCCCAACCCCTTATTTTATAGGCCAAAAGAGATAGTAACGGTTGGGGTGACTGGATATGGGTGGTCAAATGGTTAAGTAACGGCTCGGAAACCCGCATCCCTTTCCAATTTTCATTTTTCGCGATATTCTATGAGTGTACAAGGGTTGTAGTGGCTCAGCAAGCAGGTGTACGTGGGCAGTAATGGTGTAGGGCGCGTACACCTTCAAACAATGGTTTTTAGAAGAGTTGTTCAGTGATGGCTTGGAAAAGATAGCAAGTTATATGGTCTGATGCCAGGTATGCATGTCTAGTGCAATTTAGGGTTATAACATATGCCCCCTAATGTGTGAGGTCAGAAGAGCATCTGATGACCGAAATACATTACAAATCTTCACCAATGTATGAAGTGAGTGAGCCCAGGGACCAGAGTTCAGGAGGTGCCATCTGAAAAATAACAATTTGTCTCACCGAGGCGGGCATACCCATGCTCGGGATGAAATAAAATCATGGCTTCCAATAAAATACACTACAGATCCATGTCATATAACTATATAAAGTGTAGCCGCGAGCAGTACACAACGGATCTACATCTCAAAATCAAAAGATATACATGTATAGTATCCATACTCAAGAAGTTAATGATGACTGATGGCTGGAGATGAGGTCTTCAGAGCTCGAGAAACAACTTTAAAATCTTCAAAACCTGGGTAGGAGTGTAATGTCAGTGTATGACTTCACTACCCAGAGGTCTTCGACGGCTCGTCAGGAACAAACAAGAGGATCTTGGTGACCAGGTGGAGAACTTCATTGATTTTGAGCAAGGACTTGATTGGACTTTCAGGGTGGTTGGGCACGAGGACAAGAGACAAACTGCAGAAAGTCTAACTCAAGTTTAGTAAAACTTCCCTTGGACAAAAGCATGACAAATGATGAGACTCGGGCCGCGTAGCATTGACATAAGTTCACGATGCAAGAGGCAACACAAAATCTCCATATGTTTGGAAGGATAACCAAATGGAGGAGGACACATCTCTATGTAGCAAGAACAACTTCCTAAGGTCAAATTAAATCCCAAAGCTTGATGAACAAACGAAAGGATGTGCTTTGTCCAAGGGTGACTCATTGCGCTACCAATAAAAAGAAAATACTTTTCCCTTCCTCTTTTTGGGGTATATTTGATTTTTTTGTCTTTTTCAATAATCTTGGAAAATTTGAAAAAGAATAAAATAATGCTACGTTACAAAGGAGGAATGAGTGTCGTAAACATACTAGTTCCAAATGCAATGAACACATTGATGCTCAGAGCAAGGGGACATATGCAAGAAAAGGACACTCGGGAAAAATCTTTCATGGCTCAAGGTGTCAAGATGCAGAGGCAAAGTGCTACAAGGCTTGCGTATAAGGCATGATTCAAATGGTTCGTTTGAGAGCAACATGGAGCTGGCATTAGGCCAAAGACGCATGAATGAAAATGTGATTAATAAGACACAATGATAATGTCCTTCGATGTAATTTTAATGAGCCCAGAGAAGGTAAGCTCGATGGTTTATCATGTTTAGAGAGTCTGAAAAAATGTAAAAGAATACTCCATTGGAGTACCTTTTTCCAAGGTAGTCTAGTCGGCTCAAAAAAGGGATAAAATAACACCAAACATACGTCTATTCAAAATCAGTTTAACGAGTGTGACAAAGACAAGATCACTCGACAATCTTTTCATATTTAAGGAGTCTAAAAAGAGCTTAACTATGGACTCCATAAGGGATGTTCTTCTGGACCAATTTAACGAGTGTGAAGCAGGGATGATTTTAGGGGCTAAATTTCGCTCATGGGCTAATTTTCCATGTTTTTTCCAAAAACGATATTCGCTATTTTAAAAATGATTCGCCCAAATTCTATAGGATAAAATTATTTTACCTTAAAAATAGCCAATTTTTTTTAAAAACTATATAAAATACTTAGAAATTTAAATATTTTTACAAAAATATCACAAAACATTTATAGTTGACATATGAAGGATTAGTAAGATTCGCCAAGATTTCTACATTTTAAAATAAATTTCCATCCTTAAAATCATCCATGGTGTGAAGAAACAAGGTCACTTGGCCATCTTTTCACTTATAGAGATTCTGAAAAGAGCTTAACTATGGACTCTGTCGGGGTTCCTTTTTCGTAGATTTAGTCCCTCAGTCCCGAAAAAGGGATAAAATTATACCTGAGAGTACTCTTCTAGAGAACTGAGGCTCCTAGAGTATACCTTTGTTCATACATTTGACCATCCGGACCGAAAAAGGGGTAAACTATCACCGGACAAACGTGCCTTCAAATTTTAGTTTGGTGAGCGTGATGGGCAACAAGATTGCTCTGCAATCTTTTCATGTTTAGAGGGTTTGAAAAGGGCTTCAAAGAAGACCCGAGGGGGCTACGACTCAAGTATGAAACCAGTTCAGGTAGATCCCACTCCTAGGCTCAGACCAAGAGTCTCTTCGATAGTTAACTTGGGAAGTCTCCCAAAAGGGAAGAACACACAAACCACGGTGTAAGTCCTCCCATGGTGTAGAAACCATAGTCATGGATTCAGGGATAGCCTCATCTGAAGGCAATTCAAAATCCGAGAAATCATGCAAACGAGGGTCAACAGTCCCAAAGGGTGAAGTAAACTGGCCATATTCCATATGAGGATGGGGGCTTTGGCGAGGACTGACAGAGTCTATCAATGAAGAATCACAAGCACGAGGGCTTGAGGATCTACAAAAAATGAGATTAGACTCAGAAGGAGACTCAAGGCCACTTGGACCAAGAGGGGGAAGTAAGGACTCCCATGCCCCCATTGGGTAAACCAATGGATCAATTGTTGAGACCAAGTCTTGAGAAGGAAAACATGTTTTCATAGGTTCCTGCTCAGAAGCAATCGAACACCGAGGATAAGACACCACATAATTAACCCATAGCGTGGTAGAGTCTACACGAACACTAGGAACATGTGAAGGGGTAGTCTGAAATAACGCCGAATTAGGATGGTGATTATCATTTGCTAGCTAGTCGATAGTGACAATGCTTCCATTATGAGGGAATTGCATCACTCGAAAGAGCGTAGACACCACAAGATTCATAGCATATACATGACCATGCACGAGAAGCATATTAAAATCTAATGGGACTTGCACCACTATAACATCAACAAGGATGATCTTCCCACCTAACAAGATAGGCAACTGAGGAAGAATCCCCAAATATTTACTAGGACGTCTATCAAAATCCAACAACTCATGCAAAGTAGACACAAGCTTGGGAGATCCCAAGACTTTCCAAACCGAGGAGGATAAAATACTTGCAGAGGCTCCTTCATCTACAATACATCGATAAATGTTTGTTGAATTAACTTCAACCCTTATTTGAAAAGGTGTAGAATAAGGAAGACAAGGCTCAACAAGGTCATTCCAATCAAAGGAAACCATCTTAGGGCTTGGAGGGGGTGCGCTTGAAGCGAGCAGAATGCCCCCTTGTTTTGAAAGTATGAAACTGGAAAGGATAAAAACATAGTCGGTAGACACTTCACTCCCCAAGAGAGGAGTGGGATCAGCCGAAGACTGCAACAACATGACCACTTTGGTAGACTCAACACTCTCCAAGAGAAGAGTGGGATCAATCGACGACTGCATCGACGTGACCACTTTCTCAACCAATGGCTGAAAAGGCTGTGAGACTACATGGTCTAAAGGAACCTCACCCCCCAAAAGAGGAGTGGGATCAACCGATGACTGCATCAGCGTGACCACTTTCTCAACCAATGGCTGAATAGGCTAAGAGACTACATGGTCTAAGGGCACCTCACCCCCCAAAAGAAGAGTGGGATCAGCCGATGACTACATCGGCATGACCACTTTCTCAACCAATGGTTGAATAGGCTTAGAGGAAACCTCAAAAGACTCAGAATTAGAAGAGCTTGTAGACAGGGACCACAATCTTTGTACCTCTAGAATGTCAGGGTACAAATGAGTAAGGTGATCTCCCTTGTAAATCTTACAAGGGAACTTAGGCTTACTTCCTATCCATCTAGTTTTCTCAATAGAATAAATTCCCCTAGCATGACTAGCAGTGGTTGGTTTCACATCTCCAACATGACTTTCGGAGGTTGGTGATGGGTCGATAACATGAATCGCAGAGGCTACAGACCTATTTCCAGTATGACTATCAGTGACTAGACTTTTTCCCCGAGCATGACTGGCAGGGGTTGGGTGCGTTCCCCCAGCATGACTTGCAGAGTTTGGGTGCTAGTCTTCAACATGACTCGCAGAGGTTGACGACCTATCTCCAACATGACTCCCAGAGGTCAGTGATTTCTTCTTCCTATTCTTCCTCTTTCTACTTCGTTTAGACTTTTGGTTACTAGTAACTGTACTTTCACCATAGGTGGGAGAAGGAGGAGGAGAAGACTTTGTTGACGAAGGAACATCAACAGGATGCCCATGACATAAAGTGCTTAACTGAGAAGCGTCAAGAGAATTTGGGACATTTGGAATGGTACCCAACCAAACTGGTAGTCCCACATTCAACCCAGGAATGTACAAAGTGGCCATCAAAGGGACACCAATGTTTCCAAAGAAAGAAAAAGCACAAGAATCCGCTTGTGAAGGGGTTCCTTGGTTGGTATCGTCAAGAAATTTAGCCATGAATATCGTATGCACAAGTTCTCCCCTTGCGGGATTGTTCAAGTCTGTAAAAGTCTCACACACTTACTCTAGCAAACCAGTGTTATCAAAACAACACCTATAAAGAGGCGGCTCCACGTTTCTAAGCGGAAGACCGAAAAGTCCTCACGACCAGCGGAGTGGGAGGTATACCACCCTAGGTCAGAGAACCAAATCAATGACTGACTAACTCACTATGGAAAACTAGGGAGCACAGAGAACACGCTAAAAATTCCTAAAGGAAAATCAAGCAAATGACTAACTAGTTGGAAGAACAATTACACCAACCAACACTAAAGTGACTTACCGGTGCAAGTGCAACTCGAATACGGAAGCACCCTCCACGTATTCTCTGCAAAGCATGGCCCAATGTTTTCCCTAGGTACCGCGGTATACCGTTGTAGTCACCTGTGTAAGTCACTAAGATAAAGCCAACTAGGTTTCCAGCGCGTGAACAGTCACCAGGCGGGTATAGTCGACAGTCGCGTGGACCGCAATGAGAAGCGTATCAAGCCCGAAACCTATCAAGGGTATCGAAAGAAAGTGTTCCAGAAGACGACTGAGGACCTCGAACGGATTCGAAACCCATGATGCTCTGTGGAAAATGCAATCAACGAGATCCCAAGATAAGCCCTCTATATAATTTCCCCACTACGCTTGGTCCGGCTTTGGAGGGGTTATCTCCGCTACCTCTCCACATGCGACCTCGTGTTTATCCCCTGTGTTAGAGGGGGATCCCGAATAACTTTCATGATTACTAGACTTTCAAGCACTCCTTAGGACAGACTCTTGTGTTTGTTTTTGTAGCCTTGAAGAGTTTCCTCTCCAATCCTAAATCAAGGCTCTAGCTTAGACTAAATTGATGGACCCTACAAACAAAAAGTCTAGTAAATTTTAATTAAGCGTTAATTTTAGTGGCTGTCTTAAGTCAAAAGGAACAACAATGAAACCAGTGATGTTCTCAAGAGATGAAAGAGAAGAGCATAAGATGAAACTGAAAACAAACTACTTCTTTCTTCACAAATAAATATTTGCCAATTTAAACTCTTTAACCAAACTTTTCGTAACTACTTCTCTCAGATCCTTGAAAAGAAAAACTCAAAACAAGATTTCGCTCGACTACGAGCTACTTAATGTCCTAAGTATTCAAGTAAATAACTTAAGAAAACTTTCTTTTTCCTTGGTAAATGAAACAACTAACCTAAACTACTTTACCAAACAAAGAAATGATTTTTTTTTTTTTATTGTTTTATGCTTTAAAACAAGAATTTGAAAATGAATTCTTTTCTTTTCTTCTAAAGAAAAAAGGGGAAAATGACGACAAGATAGGACCAAGAAATGAATTCAGGCCCAAACACAGATCACAGGGAGTCACTAGTAATACCAAACAAGCAGATCAAAGTAGACTCACAAACTTGTCTAAAAACCCTATCAAAGAAAACACGAGAAATCTTTTGATGAAAAGAAAGCTATGCTGAAGTCAAACATAAGATACAGTCTGCTATAATAGAGACCAGGGATAGATCAAGAAAACCCCTGAGAAGTGTGGCTTCTGACATGGAAGAGGATGACTACCTTTCTTTAAAAAACAATTCTCAACACAGGCACGCTACTGACACTTCAACAGCCAGTGTATGTATGCGGGTTGTCCAAGTGCAGGGTGCATATGCATGCATGCAGGCCCACTGCAGGCCGCATACACCTTTGTAACTCCTCAAAAAAATGAAAAAACAACAGTCCAACATAGGCAGGGAGTACTGGTATGGAAGACCAGCATCCCTTATGTCACATACCCACTACCCAAAACATATTTTTTTCTGGTCTTCTGCCGAATCAGAAGTCCTAAAACTCCATGGAGGACCAGCGTAAGCTGACTCTTTCTCTCTCCCCGCTCCCATGTGGTCGCGGATCATGATCACAGTCCAAATAAACGCAGTACCTCTTTCATATTTCGCTCTTCGACACTATAGTGAGGTAGAGTCGTTTGACTTGGCAACCGCCGAATCCCGACAGGGCTAGCGATCATCCAATGGGACGAATCCCTACAGGGTTAACAAGTGGCTAAAAGGAACAAATATCAACAGGGCCAGAGAACAACCAATGGGAAACGACCCCGTTGTGCGTTTAGGTGGAATACAGGTGGCAGAGAGGGAAACACGACACAATGGTCGACATGACAGGAGGGGCCCCACTTCACACGCCACACTATTCCAGACCCCCCCCCATTAAAGGCAGAATGGCAAGGGGGGTCCGGAATCCACTTGAGCGTCATTGATCATGATGAGTTAATCTCGACCGTTCGAGAGTTGTACGTCCAATTCCAGACCCCCCCCCTACCGTTAAAGGCAGAACAGTAAGGGCGCTTCGGAATGGAACCTCAGCCGTAGATCTGGCCGGGTGGACTCTGGCCGTCCAGATTTGCTCGCCGCTTATCCTAAAGCATATTCACGTCTTGGCTTAAGTTGACGTCTCATCTCCACATCTAACGGTCATTACAGACCCCAAGATCCTCTGAAAGAATCTCGTCCATTCATCGGGGTTTATCATCACGAGAATCCAGACTCTCAATCACGGGACCCCCGAATCCTCGATCCCCGGTTTCCTGATACGGTTAATCTCTCGACACGTGGCCTCCGTCAATCAGACGGCTCAGATCTACTCCGAGGTTTCCTCCATGGGAAATCCCGAACTCTTGTCAATAAGAATCCCGATTCCGCGATTCCCGATGAGCCAATTCATTGATACGGTCCCTTACGTGTTAACCCTCCTGGCTAAAATCTTGGCCCATGTGACCACTATCTCACAAGACCGCAGCCTTATCTCCTGTCGGGTTTTCAAACTTTCCAATGCCGAAATGTACTCGTCCTCAGGATTCGCATTCCGCCGAATCCCGATATGCCGATATAATGACAGCTGGCCCTACAATGGACGCTTTTCACTTTGTTGGGATTCTAAACTTCGCAATTTCGAAGTGTATGGACTTCTTGTCCACGGGATTCTCGATTTCCCGATGGATGACTTTCCTTTCGGGACTTTTCCCGAATGCTCCGATTTCCACCACGTGTCCTCCTATGATGGAAAACTCATATTGATTTCGGGATTTTCCCTATGAAAATTCTTGACCTCATGTCATCGTGACTCCCAATTTCACGAATGTCGATATCCCGATGGCGACGCCTCTCGTCGGGGCTTTCAACCTCCTGTTCACGAGGGCTTAACCCCCATGCATCTCTTAACAGATCCAATGGTTGTCGGGTTTTTCTGGCTAAGATCTAACGGCTCAGATCTGTCCCACCTTGTGCACTCTTCCACTACTTCATGGATGTGGAAAAATCAGCGGTCCAGATGTTCTCATGGACCGTGGGGATCTATGGTCCTAAACTCTTCACTACCCACGAAGACACAGAAAAACCAAGTGGTAAGGCCTTTAACGCCCTACTTTCTCCTACTAATCTAACAGTCGTGGGGGACCGCAGATTTCCCGACGAAATCTCATCCGTCGATCACCACCTATCAAGGTTAAGGCCCTTAACACTTCTTCCTCTCCTTCCGATCTGACGGTCGTGAGTGACCACAGATCTCCCGATAGAGTCTCATCCGTCGATTCGATATTCCATCCTTAAGCTGCCATCTCGGGTTTTTAAGAGGATTGTTTCTCCTCATACAGAGTTACTAAGGCTTTACGCCTTCACATTTACCTTCCGGGTTCTTGAGGGGTTATTCAAGGAGAGTATCTCTATGGGAAGACTTAATCAGGGTACTTTCTGAGGCCAAAAGGGTATCATCCAACCGAGGTC
>ML824866.1:54154-65975 GCA_009831015.1 Picea engelmannii
CCCCCCCCCCCATTAAAGGCAGAATGTCAAGGGGGGTCTGGAATCCACTTGAGCGTCGTTGATCATGATGAGTTAATCTCGACCATTCGAGAGTTGCGCGTTCAATTCCGGACCCCCCCCCTACCGCTAAAGGTAGAACATTAAGGGGGCTCCGGAATGGGTGGACTCTGGCCATCCATATCTGCTCATCGCTTATCCTAAAGCATATTCACGTCCTGACTTAAGTTGACGTCTCATCTCCACATCTAACGGTCATTACAGACCCCAAGATCCTCCAAAAGAATCTCGTCCATTCATCGGGGTTTATCATCACGAGAATCCAGACTCTCGATCACGGGACCCCCGAATCCTCGATCCCCGGTTTCCTGATACGGTTAATCTCTCAACACGTGGCCTCCGTCAATTGGATGACTCAGATCTACTCTGGGTTTTCCTTCAAGGGAAATCCCGAACTCTTGTCAATAGGAATCCCGATTCCATGATTCCCAATGAGCCAATTCACTGATATGGTCCCTTACGTGTTATCCCTCCTGGCTAAACTCCTGGCCCACGTGACCACTATCTCACAAGACCACAACCTTATCTCCTGTCAGGTTTTTGGACTTTCCAATGCCGAAATGTACTCGTCCTCAGGATTTGCGATCCGCCGAATCCCGATATGCCGATATAATGATAGTTGGCCCTACAATGGACGCTTTTCACTTTGTCGGGATTCCGGACTTCACAATTTCGAAGTGTATGGACTTCTTGTCCACGGGATTCCCGATTTCCCGATGGATGAATTTCCTTTTGGGACTTTTCCCGAATGCTCCGATTTCCACCACGCGTCCTCCTATGATGGACGACTCATATTGAATCCAGGATTTTCAATATGAAAATTCCCGACCTCATGTCATCGTGACTCCCGATTTCACGAATGTCGTTATCTCGATGGCCATGCCTCTCATCAGGGCTTTCAAACTCCTATTCATGAGGGCTTAACCCCCATGCATCTCTTAGTAGATCCAATGGATGTTGGGTTTTTTTGGTTAAGATCTAACGGCTCAGATCTGTCCCACCTTGTGCACTCTTCCACTACTTCATAGAAGTGGAAAAATCAGCGGTCCAGATGTTCTCATGGACCGTGGGGATCTACGGTCCTAAACTCTTCACTACCCACGAAGACACAGGAAAACCAAGTGGTAAGGCCTTTAACTCCCTACTTTCTCCTACTAATCTAATGGTCGTGGGGGACCACAGATTTCCCGACGAAATCTCATCCGTCGATCACTACCTATCAAGGTTAAGGCCCTTAACACTTCTTCCTCTCCTTCCGATCTGACGATCATGAGTGACCATAGATCTCCTGACGGAGTCTCATCCGTCGATTCGATATTCCATCCTTAAGCTACCATCTCGGGTTTTTAAGAGGATTGTTTCTCCTCATACAGAGTTACTAAGGATTTACGCCTTCACATTTACCTTCCGGGTTCTTGAGGGGTTATTCAAGGAGAGTGTCTCTATGGGGAGACTTACTTGGGGTACTTTTTGAGGCCAAAAGGGTATCATCCAACCGAGGTCCAGACATGAAGTCTGAAATAGACCAGTACGCATGTAAATAATAATTCATGAGGACATATGCCATATATAGTCTCTTCCATACAAATATACAACTACTAATACTGATCAAAACGTCCTACAGACATTCTTACAATGAAATCATTCATAGTTTCACAACTTATGAGCATAATTATCAGAATAAGCACATATATATATCAAGATGCCAGAGGAAAAACACTTATCAGAGATAACACCAGGGTCAAGCAACTGCTGAGAGGGGTGCTCGTTTCCACCCAACCATAGGCTTAGCGACTCCCAGTGGATTTACCACTAGCCACCCCCGAGTTGAGACCACGATGCTGTGAGACTACGTCTCTATTTTCTAGTGACCAGGATCGAAGGTTGCAATCCTTCCTCTCTGCTATCACTCACTCTGCTTAATGCCAGAGTTCTCCCCTCACGTCTACCCCCCACCATCGCTTCTACCCCACACCTTATCCTCTTGCGAGGTTGCGTGTGGCGCGATTACCCTCGCAATGATTAGGCCTGATGGCTCTACAGATGGGAGGTTCACCTCCCATCCCTCATTAAACCATCTAACTACCAGCCTGCAAGGCATTTAATTCAAAGCCAGCGAGCCACTTTTGGTTCTCCGGGCCAGTGATGCCCAAATACGGTATTAATTCTTGGTGGAAGTTAACGCCACCTTTTCAGGTTCCTTCCACCGCCATCGTGGTATCTTTTTCTGCACATCCCCTCTCAACAGTCCTGCAATAAATTCAAAATGTTATTCACATTCATTGACCTTTTCCTCAAGGTCCATTTACATCACATATTCACATTTATGAGTTCTCCATAGTTCTTGGCCAATCCATTTATATTTACAAGCTGGGGGAAACAGGGTGTTACACCTTAAAGACACAAAATCTTACAAAAACTCAGAAAGTAGTAAACAAACTGATTCAAAGCACCCAAAAAGTAATATCCCCAAAAAACCCTAGAGGCCTTCCCCAGTACGGTCGCCAATTCTGCTATAGCGGGAAAAACCCTCTATAGACTACACCAGGGTTCTAAAGTGCAGGCAGAGCTAACCGTCTAAAGTATCCTACTTTTTATCAACTATCCCAACATTACCCCACAATCATACATAAAAGACAAAGTATAGGGATCCAATAGGCATACCTTAAACTCTGCGTCTGGTGTCGATCCCTTTGCGCTTGGTTGTTTCCTGACTGCAAGTCTCCTCCCAAGGCTGACCTGCATTCACCAAAAGACAAACAAGAAAATACAAGCATTCATTCTATATATGTATTATTGGGTTAGACATCATAACCAAGAAATGTAAACAAATCATATAAGTTTAAGACATCATTTGGCGAGACGGAAAAAGTACTTCTTTATATTAATCTCACAAAAGTCACTTACAATATGAGACCGACACTGCTCCTCGAACTCGGTCCTGGGATCCTCTTTACAATGCACCAACTTCTTCCACGTCTCCTTCTCCTCTTCAATTCTCTCTAGGGGAATGGCAAGGGCTTGCAATGGAGAAAAAGGGAATTCTGGCTCGAACTCACAATGTGGTTGTCGAATATTGGGGCAAAGGGGGAATACAAAAATGGGCAGAGTTTCTATGCTCTCATGCTTCTCCTTGGAATGGGACCCCAACCCCTTCTTTTATAGGCCAAAAGAGATAGTAACGGTTGGGGTGACTGGCTATGGGCAGTCAAATGGTTAAGTAATGACCCAAAAACCCGTATCCCTTTCCAATTTTCATTTTTCGCGATATTCTGTGAGTGTACGCGGGCTGTAGTGGATCAGAAAGTGTGTGTATGTGACCAGTAATGGTGCAGTGTGTGTACACCTTCAAAACAATGTTTTTTAGAAGAGTTTTTCAGTGATGGCTTGGCAAAGATAGAAAGTTAGATGGCCTGATGCCAGGTATGCATGTCTGGTGCAATTTAGGGTTATAACATTTACCACAAAATGAATATTTATATAGATTAATTATACTTACAGTAAGTTCCATTTAACCAAGATAACTCAGAGTAATTTGCATAACAACCATATCAACATTTAACATGAATTAACATACCAAACAAGAAAACTTAAGCACATAATTGTTTTTCACATTTTACGATAGTGGTTATATATTTGATGATAATTTTGGTATTATTCATCAATCTACTTGTTCTTTTGTAGATAATGAGTTTTTCAATAAATTGGTAAGTTTGAAAAAGATTGATATATCACAAAGATAATCACAATATTTGAATTAATAAATTGATGAAAATTGAACTCTACACTAGCCAACTAACCTACAACCTATAAATTGCAATAGCTTTAAATTACCATCTTGTCTAATAGCAATTTCTAACCATAATAATAATATTAATAATAATAATAATCTATTTTTAAGCTCATGACCAAGACAAACACTAAATTGGTGTATGAGACCCCCTTGTTTGTGGAACAATTTGACTGGTAAAGTCTATGGAGGTATACATGCCCTACCCCATTCTGGATTTGATCTTGTGACCTTTGGAACTGTGACCCCAGGAACTGTGACTCGTGGAACTATGACCTATAGAATTATGTGCTTTGGAACTTTGAGCTATGGAATTATGAACTGTGGAACTATGACCTCTGGAACTATGACCTTTGGAACTATGACCCCAAGAACTATGACCTATGGAACTATGACCTCTGGAACTGTGACCCTAGAAACTATGACCTATGCAAATGTGACCTATAGAACCACGTTGTTTGTAAATTTGAACTATGGAACTATGACCTCTAGAACTAAGCACTCTAGAACTTTATGACCTGTTAAATGACCTATGGAATTATGACCTCTGGAACTATGACACTAGGAACTATTACCTATGGAAATATGTCCTCTAGAACTATAACCCCAAGAACTATGACCCATGGAACTATGACCTATGAAATGATACCCTTTGGAAATTTGAACTAAGGAACTATGACTTATGGAACTATGACCTCTGGAACTACACCCTATAGAACTTTATGACTTGTGGAATGACCTATGGAACTATGAACCCATGAACTATGACCCATGGAACTATGACCTTTGGAACTATTCCCTTCGAAACTTTTAACTTTGGAACTATAACCTCTGGAACTACAACCTCTAGAAATTTTACCTATGGAACTATGACCCTTGGAATGACCTTTCAAACTATTACCTATGGAACTATGAACCCATGAACTATGACCTTTGGACCTGTGACCCCAGGAACTATGACTAGTGGAATTATGAACTCTGGAACTATGCCCTTTGGAACTTTGAACTATGGAACTATGAAATGTGGAACTATGACCTATGAGACTATGCCCTATGGAAATTTGACCTCTGGAAGTATTACCTATGGAATGAACTCTAGAACTATGACCTATGGAACTGTGACCCTAGAAACTATGACATGTGGAACTATGAACTTTAGAATTGTGACCTTAGGAAATGTTACCCATGGAAATATGACCTCTGGAACTACACCCTTTGGAGTTTTGAACTTTGGAACTCTGATCTGTTAAATGACATATGGAACTATGATCTCTGGATCTGTCACCCCGGGAACTATGACTCGTGGAACTATGACCTCTAAAACTGTGACCCAAGAACTATGAACTCTAGAACTATGCTCTTTGTAACTTTGAACTCTACAACTATGATCTATGGAATGACCTTTGGAACTATGAACTCTAGAATTGTGACCCCAAGAACTATGACCTCTGGAACTATTACCTCTAGAAATACACCCTTTGGAACTTTGAACTCTGGAACTATGACCTCTAGAGCTACGCCCTCTACAAATTTGACATGTGGAATGACCTCTGGAACTGTGACCCCATGAACTATGACCTATGGAACTATGACCTCTAGAACTTTGACCCCACGAAATATCACCTATGGAACTATGACCTCAAGAACTATGTCATTTAGAACTTTGAACTCTAGAACTATGACCTCTAGAACTATGCCCTCTATAAATTTATTACCTATGGAATGACCTATGAAACTATGACCCCAAGAACTATGACCTCTAGAACTATGACATCTGCAATTTTCAGCCAAGGAACTATGACCCATGGAACTATAACCTTTGGAACTAATCCCTTTGGAAATTTGATCTGTGGAACTATGACCTCTAAAACTACTTACTCTAGAACTTTATGACCTCTGGAATGACCTCTGGAAATATGACCTATGGAACTATGACCCCAGGAATGATGCCCTATGGAACTATGACCTCATGAATAGTGACCCTGGGAACTATGACCCATGGAACTATGACCTCTGGAACTACTCCCTTTGAAAATTTGAACTTTGGAACTATGACCTATGTAACTATGACCTTTGGAACTACATCCTCTATAACGATGACCTCTGGAACTATGACCTATGGAATGAAATTTGGACCTATGACCTTTGGAAGTGTGACCCTAGTAACTATGACCTCTAGAACTATGATCTATGAAACTGTCACCCTAGGAACTATGACTCGTGGAACTATTACCTATGGAACTATTCCCTTTGGAACTTTGAACTATGGAACTATGACCTGTGGAACTATGACCTCCATAACTACACCCTCTAAAACTTTGACCACTAGAGCTATAACCTGTGGAATGACCTCTGGAACTGTGACCCCATGAACTATGACTTGTGGAACTACGACCCATGGAACTTTGACCTCTGGAATTACACTTTCTCAAACTTTAAAATATGGAACCATGGCATGTGGAATGAACTCTACAACTGTGACCACATGAACTATGACCTATGGAACTATCACTTGTGGAACTATGACCCCATGAACTATGACCTCTGGAACTGTGACCTCTGGAAATATGCCCTCTTGATCTATGACCTCTAGAACTATGACCTCTAGAAATATGACTGTGGGAACTATGAGATGTGGAACTATGACTTTTGGAACTATGACCCCAGGAACTATGACCTGTGGAACTACGCCCTATGGAACTTAGACCTCTCGAACTATGAACTTTGGAGTGACCTATGAAACTATGACCCTAGGAACTTGTTGAGACCATTTCCCGCTTTTGATTTTCCCTCCCCTTTCTATTTTCCCAACTTATTTTTTCCATTTATTTTCCCTCTTACTTACCCGAATTCTCCTTTTATATTCTCCCTTCTCTACTCCCTTTCTAGTTACTTTACTTAGTCGTTTTTCTTTTTAGAATGACAGGTTCACAGGTTGGCAGACTCATGGGTTTCTCACTTTCATCCATATTCCCATATCATGACTCCAACCGACCACCATATTATTCTATACTTAACCATTTCTACAGTAGCGGGTTTGCAGGTTCAAACTTTCATATTCCAAGTTTCGCGATATCCATTTTGCACTCATAGATCCATGATCTACATTATGACCATCGAACTCACCGAACTCCTAAGTATCTCATCACTCTTATATTTAGCTCGACCGACCGCATTACGACACTTAGCCTATTTTTGACCTTTCATAACTACAGGTTCCCGAGTTGGTAGGTTCACAAGAATTCCCAAATCCTAATCATTCTCGTACTTCCCCACCATCCTCGTGCTTTGCCAATACACATTTAAGAATGGTTTAATGATACTAACTCATCATGCATGTTCTGTAAATATCATCATTAATGATCAAAGGGCTCGAGGAGATTTATCATTAAACCTCATTAAAGAAACAATTTGACGAAGATTATATTACTGTTATCTCTCTCAAGCGCTCATTGCAAATATTATCTGGAATTAAAAGAACACTCTCATCAACTTATGGCCGTAGTTTCTTGGCAACATTTTTGCGGTGATACTGTGAATTTTTTTGGACATAAGGACCATAACTTTCAGTGGTCTAGAGAGTATTCTTACTATTCATCCCCTTCTTCTCATAAGGAAGTGATTTGGACGGCTGAAATTTCTCGTGTAGGGTGTGTCCTTGAGGTTTTCGACTGCAAGGAACTGGTTGCATGGTGTGTTGAGAAATATATACCTAGTCAGTGGATCATTCAACTTCAAGACTATTCTCCCATGTCTCTTTCACCTCAATTATTATGTAAGATGTTTAAACTCCATGGACCAACACTTACTTTCAAAGGAGAGGATTGCAGGGATTTAAGAATCTGGAGGGCGAGTTGTTCAACATCAAAATATGGCATGAAATCAATGTGGCACCAATGAAAAGTTATATTGAAGAATAGTTTAAGAAATCTATCAACAAATTGACCACCGAGGGGAAAGAAACAGTTGAAACGGTTCCTGTAATAGTTAATGAATACAATAAAAGGACACCAACAAGAAAGTGAAGACACGAGATACCATCATAGTAAATTTATGTTGATCACATCCTTCTTTTCTTTATCAAGTCCTTCATCCAGTTACTCCACCTCTTTCACTTGAAAGGTTTAACCAAAGACTGATAACTCTTGTTTTCTTCTTACCAGGTCTTGTTGTTATTTTACCACCCACCATCTTCCTTCTACAAGATTAATTATTGTGTATATTTGCTTTATGGTCCGTGGGAGCCCCAATCCCAGTCTTTAAGGCAAACACATTTTAAATTTCAAAGAATGTGTAACAGACTATATATTTTTTAGAAATTTCAAGAGAGCTATTTCAAGAACAATCTCGACTGTACTTTGTAACCTAGAATTTTGAATACAAATTATTTGAGGTTGATCTATCATTATCTTTATTTGAGATTCCCATGTTCACTCTATTAAAGTTCTCTTATGCATGTAGACTATCTTCTTTTTATTTTGTATATGATCATAAATCTTTAGTCAAACTATGATGGATGTGAGGAAATTTTGCTTATCTTCTTTAAATGTGTGAATGTGTTCAGTTCCCGGTCCTTTCTCAAGAACTTTCTTTTAAAACAAAACAAAACATTTTTCCTTTTATTTTCTTTCAATATTTATATTTCTTTGAATTACTACGACGGATTTCTATCAAATCCCACATTCTGAATATCTAGAATTCCCAAGAAAACCTAAAGAGGAGTAGAACCTCTTTAAAAATGTAGGGGGGTTTACATCCTCATGAGGTTGTCATTTTAGTCCTAATAGATTCAAACATCAACAAAACTATGCCCTTTGGAACTTTGGACTCTGGATCTATTGTTATTATGTTAACATTTCTTCGATGCATTTGCAGTATCGTAACCAAAAAACACACCATTCACTTTACATGTGTGACAATCCACAATTGTGATTACGAATAATGATTTTGTATATTAATAAATTAAATTTTATGAATCGTTCTACGAAATTTCCTCTCGGCGCCAGGAGATGGGACATCTCCAGTGTCAGGAGGCCATCCTGTAGTCCCCGTATTCGTTACTATCTCGATTAGTCACAATTGTGGATCATCACACATGTAAAATGAATGGTGTGTTTTTTGGTTACGATGCTGCAAATGAATCGAAGAAATGTGACCACAATAATTTCCCAAGGTCATATTGGGAAATTATTATGTTCACCTCTTGGCATCGAGATGCCATTTTGTAGAACGATTAACCTACTCTGTAAATAAATGGAGGTGAATTTTTTTGAAAATATATATTCATGAGTAGAATAATGTAACATCATAATGAAGGGAAATTTCAAAAATTAATTTATTTCATAAAGATGAAGCATTTTAGAAAAAAATATTATTTGATTTTGATAACAAGTCTATAAATTGCAATAGCTTTAAATCACATTCTTATATAATACCAATTTCTAACCATTATATATGTATAATAATAATTTTTAAGGTCACAACCAAGTGAGACACTAAATTGGTGTACGAGACCCCTTGTTTGTGGAGCAATTTGACTATTAAAGTCTATGGATGAACACATAACCTACCCCCCTGATATGGATTTAAACTTGTGACCTCTTAGGAGGAAACACATGTTCTTAACCATTAGGCCCACTCAGGTTGTATAAAAAAGAGTTTAAAATAAAATACACTAATATGTTTTATAATCAAGTCTTACTATAAAAACATCTTAAATATAATCATTATAGTGCTATAAAATTTGGAAAAAATATATATGTATACCAATTTAAATATTTCTATAATTTTTCAAAAATTAATTAATTTAAATTTATAAAAGATGTACATCCAAAATGAAATAAACTGTCCATTTATTTATTAAAAACAATTAATTTATTAATATACATAATCACTATTCATAATCAGAATTGTGGATCGTCACACATGTAAAATGAATTCCACAGGTCATAGTTACAGAGTACAAAGTTCTAAAGGGCATAGTTCCTAGGGTCATAGTTCTAGAGGTCACTCCATAGGTCATAGTTCGAGAGGTCAAAGTTCCAGAGGRCATAGTTCCACAGGTCATAGTTCTGCAGTTCATAGTTCATGGGGTCATAGTTCCATAGGTCATAGATCCACAGGTCATAGTTCCYATGGTTACAGTTCCATAACTCATAGTTCCAAAGGTCGTAGTTCTAGAGGTCATAGATCCAYAGGGTATAGTTCCATAGGTCAGAGTTCCGGAGGTCATAGTTCATGGGGTCATAGTTCCACAGGTGATAGTTCCATAGGTCATAGGTCCACAGGTCATAGTTCATGTGGTCACAGTTCCAGAGGTCATTCCACATGCCATAGTTCCATATTTTGAAGTTCGAAAGGGTGTAGTTCTAGATGTCATAGTTCCACGGGTCATAGTTTCCGGGGTCACAGTTCTAGAGTTCATAGTTCCATAAGTCATAATTCTCGGGGTCACATTTCCATAGGTCAATGTTCTAGAGGTCATTCCACGGGTCATAGTTCTAGCAGTCAAAGTCCTAGAGGGAATAGTTACGGAGGTCATAGTTCCACAGTTCAAAGTTCCAAAGGGCGTAGTTCTAGAGGTCATAGTTATAGAACATTGACCTCTGGAACTATGACCTATGGAATGACCTCTAGACCTATCAACTTGGGAAGTGTGACCCCAATAACTATGACCTGTGAAATTGTCACCCTAGGAACTATGAACCATGGAACTATTACCTATGGAACTATGCCCTTTGGAACTTTGAACTTTGGAACTATGACTTGTGTAACTATGACCTCTGGAACTACATCCTCTAGAACGTTGAACTCTGGAACTATGACCGATGGAATTTCCTATAGACCTATGACCTTGGGAAATGTGACCCCAGTAACTATGAAATCTAGAACTATGATCTTTGAAATTTTCACCCTAGGAACTATGACCCATGGAACTATAACCTATGGAACTATGCCCTTTGGAACTTTGAACTCTGGAAATATGACATGTGGGACTGTGAAATCCATAACTACGCCCTTTATAACTTTGACCAATGGAACTACGACCTGTGGAATGACCTCTAGAACATTGAACTTTGGAACTTTGAACCCATGGACTATGACTTGTGGAACTATGACCTCTAGAACTATGACCTCTGAAACTATGCCCTTTCGAACTTTGAAATCTGGAACTATGACATGTGGAATGACCTATGGAACTGTGACCACATGAACTATGACCTATGGACCTATTACATATGGAACTATCACCTCTAGAACTATGACCCCAAGAACTATGACCTCCAAAACTGTGACCTCGGGAGCTATACCCTTTGGATCTATGACCTCTAGAACTATGACCACGTGAACTATGACCTCTAGAACTATGACCTGTAGAAATATGACCTGTGGAACTATTCCCTCTGGAACTATGACCTATGGAGTGACCTATGGAACTGTGACCCTAGGAACTATGCCCTTTGGAACTTTGGACTCTGGAACTATGACCTGTGGAATGACTTCAAACAATATGACCTTGGGAAATTATTATGTTCATATTTCTTTGATTCATTTACAACATCGTAACCATAAAACACACCATTTATTTTACATGTGTGATGATCCACAATTGTGATTACGAATATTGATTGTGTATATTAATAAATTAAAAAAATTTAATAAACAAATGGATAATTGTTTTCATTTTGGATGTTTCTTTTTAATAAATTTAACTTAATTAATTATTGAAAAATTATAGAAATATTTAAATTGGTATAAATATTTATTTTTTCCAAATTTTATAGCACTATAATGATTATATTTAAGATGTTTTTATAGTAAGACTTGGTTATAAAACATATTAGTTTATTTTATTTTAGACTCTTTTTGTTATACAACCTGAGTGGGCCTAATGGTTAAGAACATGTGTTTCCTCCTAAGAGGTCACAAGTTGAAATTCATAGGGGGTAGGTTATGTATACCTCCATAGACTTT
>ML824866.1:66075-107721 GCA_009831015.1 Picea engelmannii
GACCTCGGTTGGATGATACCCTTTTGGCCTCAGAAAGTACCCTGATTA
Source organism: Picea engelmannii (assembly GCA_009831015.1). NCBI lineage: Eukaryota > Viridiplantae > Streptophyta > Pinopsida > Pinales > Pinaceae > Picea > Picea engelmannii. The sequence goes on from ML824866.1 coordinate 66,124, forward strand.
AGTCTTCCCATAGAGATACTCTCCTTGAATAACCCCTCAAGAACCCGGAAGGTAAATGTGAAGGCGTAAAGCCTTAGTAACTCTGTATGAGGAGAAACAATCCTCTTAAAAACCCGAGATGGCAGCTTAAGGATGGAATATCGAATCGACGGATGAGACTCTATCGGGAGATCTGTGGTCACTCACGACCGTCAGATCGGAAGGAGAGGAAGAAGTGTTAAGGGCCTTAACCTTGATAGGTGGTGATCGACGGATGAGATTTCGTCGGGAAATCTGCGGTCCCCCACGACTGTTAGATTAGTAGGAGAAAGTAGGGCGTTAAAGGCCTTACCACTTGGTTTTTCTGTGTCTTCGTGGGTAGTGAAGAGTTTAGGACCATAGATCCCCACGGTCCATGAGAACATCTGGACCGCTGATTTTTCCACATCCATGAAGTAGTGGAAGAGTGCACAAGGTGGGACAGATCTGAGCCGTTAGATCTTAGCCAGAAAAACCCGACAACCATTGGATCTGTTAAGAGATGCATGGGGGTTAAGCCCTCGTGAACAGGAGGTTGAAAGCCCCGACGAGAGGCGTCGCCATCGGGATATCGACATTCGTGAAATTGGGAGTCACGATGACATGAGGTCAAGAATTTTCATAGGGAAAATCCCGAAATCAATATGAGTTTTCCATCATAGGAGGACACGTGGTGGAAATCGGAGCATTCGGGAAAAGTCCCGAAAGGAAAGTCATCCATCGGGAAATCGAGAATCCCGTGGACAAGAAGTCCATACACTTCGAAATTGCGAAGTTTAGAATCCCAACAAAGTGAAAAGCGTCCATTGTAGGGCCAGCTGTCATTATATCGGCATATCGGGATTCGGCGGAATGCGAATCCTGAGGACGAGTACATTTCGGCATTGGAAAGTTTGAAAACCCGACAGGAGATAAGGCTGCGGTCTTGTGAGATAGTGGTCACATGGGCCAAGATTTTAGCCAGGAGGGTTAACACGTAAGGGACCGTATCAATGAATTGGCTCATCGGGAATCGCGGAATCGGGATTCTTATTGACAAGAGTTCGGGATTTCCCATGGAGGAAACCTCGGAGTAGATCTGAGCCGTCTGATTGACGGAGGCCACGTGTCGAGAGATTAACCGTATCAGGAAACCGGGGATCGAGGATTCGGGGGTCCCGTGATTGAGAGTCTGGATTCTCGTGATGATAAACCCCGATGAATGGACGAGATTCTTTCAGAGGATCTTGGGGTCTGTAATGACCGTTAGATGTGGAGATGAGACGTCAACTTAAGCCAAGACGTGAATATGCTTTAGGATAAGCGGCGAGCAAATCTGGACGGCCAGAGTCCACCCGGCCAGATCTACGGCTGAGGTTCCATTCCGAAGCGCCCTTACTGTTCTGCCTTTAACGGTAGGGGGGGGGTCTGGAATTGGACGTACAACTCTCGAACGGTCGAGATTAACTCATCATGATCAATGACGCTCAAGTGGATTCCGGACCCCCCTTGCCATTCTGCCTTTAATGGGGGGGGGTCTGGAATAGTGTGGCGTGTGAAGTGGGGCCCCTCCTGTCATGTCGACCATTGTGTCGTGTTTCCCTCTCTGCCACCTGTATTCCACCTAAACGCACAACGGGGTCGTTTCCCATTGGTTGTTCTCTGGCCCTGTTGATATTTGTTCCTTTTAGCCACTTGTTAACCCTGTAGGGATTCGTCCCATTGGATGATCGCTAGCCCTGTCGGGATTCGGCGGTTGCCAAGTCAAACGACTCTACCTCACTATAGTGTCGAAGAGCGAAATATGAAAGAGGTACTGCGTTTATTTGGACTGTGATCATGATCCGCGACCACATGGGAGCGGGGAGAGAGAAAGAGTCAGCTTACGCTGGTCCTCCATGGAGTTTTAGGACTTCTGATTCGGCAGAAGACCAGAAAAAAATATGTTTTGGGTAGTGGGTATGTGACATAAGGGATGCTGGTCTTCCATACCAGTACTCCCTGCCTATGTTGGACTGTTGTTTTTTCATTTTTTTGAGGAGTTACAAAGGTGTATGCGGCCTGCAGTGGGCCTGCATGCATGCATATGCACCCTGCACTTGGACAACCCGCATACATACACTGGCTGTTGAAGTGTCAGTAGCGTGCCTGTGTTGAGAATTGTTTTTTAAAGAAAGGTAGTCATCCTCTTCCATGTCAGAAGCCACACTTCTCAGGGGTTTTCTTGATCTATCCCTGGTCTCTATTATAGCAGACTGTATCTTATGTTTGACTTCAGCATAGCTTTCTTTTCATCAAAAGATTTCTCGTGTTTTCTTTGATAGGGTTTTTAGACAAGTTTGTGAGTCTACTTTGATCTGCTTGTTTGGTATTACTAGTGACTCCCTGTGATCTGTGTTTGGGCCTGAATTCATTTCTTGGTCCTATCTTGTCGTCATTTTCCCCTTTTTTCTTTAGAAGAAAAGAAAAGAATTCATTTTCAAATTCTTGTTTTAAAGCATAAAACAATAAAAAAAAAAAAATCATTTCTTTGTTTGGTAAAGTAGTTTAGGTTAGTTGTTTCATTTACCAAGGAAAAAGAAAGTTTTCTTAAGTTATTTACTTGAATACTTAGGACATTAAGTAGCTCGTAGTCGAGCGAAATCTTGTTTTGAGTTTTTCTTTTCAAGGATCTGAGAGAAGTAGTTACGAAAAGTTTGGTTAAAGAGTTTAAATTGGCAAATATTTATTTGTGAAGAAAGAAGTAGTTTGTTTTCAGTTTCATCTTATGCTCTTCTCTTTCATCTCTTGAGAACATCACTGGTTTCATTGTTGTTCCTTTTGACTTAAGACAGCCACTAAAATTAACGCTTAATTAAAATTTACTAGACTTTTTGTTTGTAGGGTCCATCAATTTAGTCTAAGCTAGAGCCTTGATTTAGGATTGGAGAGGAAACTCTTCAAGGCTACAAAAACAAACACAAGAGTCTGTCCTAAGGAGTGCTTGAAAGTCTAGTAATCATGAAAGTTATTCGGGATCCCCCTCTAACACAGGGGATAAACACGAGGTCGCATGTGGAGAGGTAGCGGAGATAACCCCTCCAAAGCCGGACCAAGCGTAGTGGGGAAATTATATAGAGGGCTTATCTTGGGATCTCGTTGATTGCATTTTCCACAGAGCATCATGGGTTTCGAATCCGTTCGAGGTCCTCAGTCGTCTTCTGGAACACTTTCTTTCGATACCCTTGATAGGTTTCGGGCTTGATACGCTTCTCATTGCGGTCCACGCGACTGTCGACTATACCCGCCTGGTGACTGTTCACGCGCTGGAAACCTAGTTGGCTTTATCTTAGTGACTTACATAGGTGACTACAGCGGTATACTGCGGTACCTAGGGAAAACATTGGGCCATGCTTTGCAGAGAATACGTGGAGGGTGCTTCCGTATTCGAGTTGCACTTGCACCGGTAAGTCACTTTAGTGTTGGTTGGTGTAATTGTTCTTCCAACTAGTTAGTCATTTGCTTGATTTTCCTTTAGGAATTTTTAGCGTGTTCTCTGTGCTCCCTAGTTTTCCATAGTGAGTTAGTCAGTCATTGATTTGGTTCTCTGACCTAGGGTGGTATACCTCCCACTCCGCTGGTCGTGAGGACTTTTCGGTCTTCCGCTTAGAAACGTGGAGCCGCCTCTTTATAGGTGTTGTTTTGATAACACTGGTTTGCTAGAGTAAGTGTGTGAGACTTTTACAGACTTGAACAATCCCGCAAGGGGAGAACTTGTGCATACGATATTCATGGCTAAATTTCTTGACGATACCAACCAAGGAACCCCTTCACAAGCGGATTCTTGTGCTTTTTCTTTCTTTGGAAACATTGGTGTCCCTTTGATGGCCACTTTGTACATTCCTGGGTTGAATGTGGGACTACCAGTTTGGTTGGGTACCATTCCAAATGTCCCAAATTCTCTTGACGCTTCTCAGTTAAGCACTTTATGTCATGGGCATCCTGTTGATGTTCCTTCGTCAACAAAGTCTTCTCCTCCTCCTTCTCCCACCTATGGTGAAAGTACAGTTACTAGTAACCAAAAGTCTAAACGAAGTAGAAAGAGGAAGAATAGGAAGAAGAAATCACTGACCTCTGGGAGTCATGTTGGAGATAGGTCGTCAACCTCTGCGAGTCATGTTGAAGACTAGCACCCAAACTCTGCAAGTCATGCTGGGGGAACGCACCCAACCCCTGCCAGTCATGCTCGGGGAAAAAGTCTAGTCACTGATAGTCATACTGGAAATAGGTCTGTAGCCTCTGCGATTCATGTTATCGACCCATCACCAACCTCCGAAAGTCATGTTGGAGATGTGAAACCAACCACTGCTAGTCATGCTAGGGGAATTTATTCTATTGAGAAAACTAGATGGATAGGAAGTAAGCCTAAGTTCCCTTGTAAGATTTACAAGGGAGATCACCTTACTCATTTGTACCCTGACATTCTAGAGGTACAAAGATTGTGGTCCCTGTCTACAAGCTCTTCTAATTCTGAGTCTTTTGAGGTTTCCTCTAAGCCTATTCAACCATTGGTTGAGAAAGTGGTCATGCCGATGTAGTCATCGGCTGATCCCACTCTTCTTTTGGGGGGTGAGGTGCCCTTAGACCATGTAGTCTCTTAGCCTATTCAGCCATTGGTTGAGAAAGTGGTCACGCTGATGCAGTCATCGGTTGATCCCACTCCTCTTTTGGGGGGTGAGGTTCCTTTAGACCATGTAGTCTCACAGCCTTTTCAGCCATTGGTTGAGAAAGTGGTCACGTCGATGCAGTCGTCGATTGATCCCACTCTTCTCTTGGAGAGTGTTGAGTCTACCAAAGTGGTCATGTTGTTGCAGTCTTCGGCTGATCCCACTCCTCTCTTGGGGAGTGAAGTGTCTACCGACTATGTTTTTATCCTTTCCAGTTTCATACTTTCAAAACAAGGGGGCATTCTGCTCGCTTCAAGCGCACCCCCTCCAAGCCCTAAGATGGTTTCCTTTGATTGGAATGACCTTGTTGAGCCTTGTCTTCCTTATTCTACACCTTTTCAAATAAGGGTTGAAGTTAATTCAACAAACATTTATCGATGTATTGTAGATGAAGGAGCCTCTGCAAGTATTTTATCCTCCTCGGTTTGGAAAGTCTTGGGATCTCCCAAGCTTGTGTCTACTTTGCATGAGTTGTTGGATTTTGATAGACGTCCTAGTAAATATTTGGGGATTCTTCCTCAGTTGCCTATCTTGTTAGGTGGGAAGATCATCCTTGTTGATGTTATAGTGGTGCAAGTCCCATTAGATTTTAATATGCTTCTCGTGCATGGTCATGTATATGCTATGAATCTTGTGGTGTCTACGCTCTTTCGAGTGATGCAATTCCCTCATAATGGAAGCATTGTCACTATCGACTAGCTAGCAAATGATAATCACCATCCTAATTCGGCGTTATTTCAGACTACCCCTTCACATGTTCCTAGTGTTCGTGTAGACTCTACCACGCTATGGGTTAATTATGTGGTGTCTTATCCTCGGTGTTCGATTGCTTCTGAGCAGGAACCTATGAAAACATGTTTTCCTTCTCAAGACTTGGTCTCAACAATTGATCCATTGGTTTACCCAATGGGGGCATGGGAGTCCTTACTTCCCCCTCTTGGTCCAAGTGGCCTTGAGTCTCCTTCTGAGTCTAATCTCATTTTTTGTAGATCCTCAAGCCCTCGTGCTTGTGATTCTTCATTGATAGACTCTGTCAGTCCTCGCCAAAGCCCCCATCCTCATATGGAATATGGCCAGTTTACTTCACCCTTTGGGACTGTTGACCCTCGTTTGCATGATTTCTCGGATTTTGAATTGCCTTCAGATGAGGCTATCCCTGAATCCATGACTATGGTTTCTACACCATGGGAGGACTTACACCGTGGTTTGTGTGTTCTTCCCTTTTGGGAGACTTCCCAAGTTAACTATCGAAGAGACTCTTGGTCTGAGCCTAGGAGTGGGATCTACCTGAACTGGTTTCATACTTGAGTCGTAGCCCCCTCGGGTCTTCTTTGAAGCCCTTTTCAAACCCTCTAAACATGAAAAGATTGCAGAGCAATCTTGTTGCCCATCACGCTCACCAAACTAAAATTTGAAGGCACGTCTGTCCGGTGATAGTTTACCCCTTTTTCGGTCCGGATGGTCTAATGTATGAACAAAGGTATACTCTAGGAGCCTCAGTTCTCTAGAAGAGTACTCTCAGGTATAATTTTATCCCTTTTTCGGGACTGAGGGACTAAATCTACGAAAAAGGAACCCCGACAGAGTCCATAGTTAAGCTCTTTTCAGAATCTCTATAAGTGAAAAGATGGCCAAGTGACCTTGTTTCTTCACACCATGGATGATTTTAAGGATGGAAATTTATTTTAAAATGTAGAAATCTTGGCGAATCTTACTAATCCTTCATATGTCAACTATAAATGTTTTGTGATATTTTTGTAAAAATATTTAAATTTCTAAGTATTTTATATAGTTTTTAAAAAAAATTGGCTATTTTTAAGGTAAAATAATTTTATCCTATAGAATTTGGGCGAATCATTTTTAAAATAGCGAATATCGTTTTTGGAAAAAACATGGAAAATTAGCCCATGAGCGAAATTTAGCCCCTAAAATCATCCCTGCTTCACACTCGTTAAATTGGTCCAGAAGAACATCCCTTATGGAGTCCATAGTTAAGCTCTTTTTAGACTCCTTAAATATGAAAAGATTGTCGAGTGATCTTGTCTTTGTCACACTCGTTAAACTGATTTTGAATAGACGTATGTTTGGTGTTATTTTATCCCTTTTTTGAGCCGACTAGACTACCTTGGAAAAAGGTACTCCAATGGAGTATTCTTTTACATTTTTTCAGACTCTCTAAACATGATAAACCATCGAGCTTACCTTCTCTGGGCTCATTAAAATTACATCGAAGGACATTATCATTGTGTCTTATTAATCACATTTTCATTCATGCGTCTTTGGCCTAATGCCAGCTCCATGTTGCTCTCAAACGAACCATTTGAATCATGCCTTATACGCAAGCCTTGTAGCACTTTGCCTCTGCATCTTGACACCTTGAGCCATGAAAGATTTTTCCCGAGTGTCCTTTTCTTGCATATGTCCCCTTGCTCTGAGCATCAATGTGTTCATTGCATTTGGAACTAGTATGTTTGCGACACTCATTCCTCCTTTGTAACGTAGCATTATTGTATTCTTTTTCAAACTTTCCAAGATTATTGAAAAAGACAAAAAAATCAAATATACCCCAAAAAGAGGAAGGGAAAAGTATTTTCTTTTTATTGGTAGCGCAATGAGTCACCCTTGGACAAAGCACATCCTTTCGTTTGTTCATCAAGCTTTGGGATTTAATTTGACCTTAGGAAGTTGTTCTTGCTACATAGAGATGTGTCCTCCTCCATTTGGTTATCCTTCCAAACATATGGAGATTTTGTGTTGCCTCTTGCATCGTGAACTTATGTCAATGCTACGCGGCCCGAGTCTCATCATTTGTCATGCTTTTGTCCAAGGGAAGTTTTACTAAACTTGAGTTAGACTTTCTGCAGTTTGTCTCTTGTCCTCGTGCCCAACCACCCTGAAAGTCCAATCAAGTCCTTGCTCAAAATCAATGAAGTTCTCCACCTGGTCACCAAGATCCTCTTGTTTGTTCCTGACGAGCCGTCGAAGACCTCTGGGTAGTGAAGTCATACACTGACATTACACTCCTACCCAGGTTTTGAAGATTTTAAAGTTGTTTCTCGAGCTCTGAAGACCTCATCTCCAGCCATCAGTCATCATTAACTTCTTGAGTATGGATACTATACATGTATATCTTTTGATTTTGAGATGTAGATCCGTTGTGTACTGCTCGCGGCTACACTTTATATAGTTATATGACATGGATCTGTAGTGTATTTTATTGGAAGCCATGATTTTATTTCATCCCGAGCATGGGTATGCCCGCCTCGGTGAGACAAATTGTTATTTTTCAGATGGCACCTCCTGAACTCTGGTCCCTGGGCTCACTCACTTCATACATTGGTGAAGATTTGTAATGTATTTCGGTCATCAGATGCTCTTCTGACCTCACACATTAGGGGGCATATGTTATAACCCTAAATTGCACTAGACATGCATACCTGGCATCAGACCATCTAACTTGCTATCTTTGCCAAGCCATCACTGAACAACTCTTCTAAAAACCATTGTTTGAAGGTGTACGCGCCCTGCACCATTACTGCCCACGTACACCTGCTTGCTGAGCCACTACAACCCGTGTACACACACAGAATATCGCGAAAAATGAAAATTGGAAAGGGATGCGGGTTTCCGAGCCGTTACTTAACCATTTGATCGCCCATATCCAGTCACCCCAACCGTTACTATCTCTTTTGACCTATAAAATAAGGGGTTGGGGTCCCATTCTAAGGAGAAGTGCGAGAGCACAAAAACTCTGCCCATTTCCATATTCCCCCTTTGCCCCAATATTCGACAACCACATTTTGAGTTTGAGCTAGAATTCCTTTTTTCTCCATTATAAGCCCTTGCCATTCCCCTAGAGAGAACTGAAGAGGAGAAGGAGACGTGGAAGAAGTTGTTTCATTGTAAAGAGGAGCCCAAGACCGAGTTCGAGGAGCAATGTCGGTGTCATATTGTAAGTGACTTTTGTGAGATTAATATAAAGAAGTACTTTTTCCCCCCCGTCAAATGACATCTTAAACTTATATGATTTGTTTACATTTATTGGTTATGATGTCTAACCCACTAATCCATATATAGAATGAATGCTTGTAGTTTCTTGTTTGTCTTTTGGTGAATGCAGGTCATCCTTGGGAGGAGACTTGCAGTCGGGAAACAACCAAGCATAAAGGGATCAACACCAGACGTGGAGTTTAAGGTATGCCTACCAAATCCCTATACTTTGTCTTTTATGTATGATTGTGGGGTAATGTTGAGATAGTTGATAAAAAGTAGGAGACACCATGGATGGTACGACACCATGGATGGTGATGTTTCTCATTCGCTTGATCCATGGTCTTCAAAAATACTAAAGAAGCACCCATCAAAATGGTGGGTAACAGTTCCAACAACCTCACCTAAAGTGAAAAACACCATCTAGGGATGTGTCATAACACAACATTTGGAGTTTATTTCCTTGTGCTACGAAGTCTTTTCTCATTTTGTGGAATGTGCCTGAAATCGCCTTTGCTCTTTGATATGGTATTTATTTTCATAATTTTATGAGAACAAAGAAGCCAAATAACTACAACGATATCATTTCTTCTAGAGATGACCTATGTAACTATGACCTATGGAATTGTGACCCTGGGAACTATGACTTCTGTAACTACACTCTTTGGAACTTTGAACTGTAGTGTAAGTTTTAAACCTGCGAAGTAAAGCAATGCATATAGATTCTTAAGAAAAACATAAATTAATCAATGGCTCATTCACATAGTACACAAAAATTTATACCGGAAACCCTTAACCGGGAAAACCTTTCTTATATTCATTATGTCAAATTTCACCATTCACCATACAATATATATACATTTTTTTTAGGTATTCTGTAGATACCAAAACCCTAATCCCTTAATACGGGATTAATTTAGAAAACCGCTAAAAATAGAAAAAAATGCCCCAAAAAAAAAAATCGGGGCACTACGTGTAACCAGTGGGGGGCATACCTGGCCCCCCTTGGGACCCCCCTAGGAAGTGCATGGCGCACACGACACACTGAGCACTACTAGATGGATCATCAGACGCGGTTGTCGAACCTGACGTGCCCACACACACACATGCAAAGAATATAACATATACCCAACATTCTCCCACTTGTTGTTTTGTTTGCATCCAGGGGTCCACAGGGTTATATAGTCAACAATCCAGGGCAGAAATTCCCATTGTTACTCTACAACAAGAGAACTTTTCTGTGCTCACAGACTTTGTCAATAAATATGCAACATTCTTCAAAGTGTCAATCTTTTCTAGCAACACCTTATTTTCCTCAACCATGTATCTCACAAAGTGATACTGAACATCAATATGCTTTGTCTTCGAATGATAAGTTGGGTTCTTTTCCAGGAATATTGCACTCTAACTGTCACAATCTAATCTCATTTCTTATTGTACAAACCCAATACCTGAACACAATATTCTTTGTAACCATACTGCTTCCTTTCTTGCATGATTGGATGCCATGTATTCAACTTCTGTAGTTGAGAGTGCCACTACAGCCTGTCTTTTTCTCATCCAACTGATTGCTCCTCCAAATAGGTTAAACACATACCCACTTTTAGATCTTCTGTGATCCAAATCTCCAGCCTAGTCTACATCAACAAAGCCATGTATGTCCACCACTCTGTCCAATCCTAGTCTTCCTTTGTAGCACAATCCATAATTGGTAGTGCCATGGAAATACTTGAAGACCCTCTTTACTGATGTCCAATGCTCCTTCCCTAGTTTTGACATATACCTTCTCAAAACTCCCACTGCATGTGTAATGTCTGGTCTAGTACAGACCATTGCATACATCAAACTGCCAACTGGATTGGCATATGGAACATGGGACATGTCCTCTTCTTCTTCCTGTGTCTTGGGACAATGATCCGTAGATAACTTTACACCTATAGGAATAGGAACCTTGACCGGTTTACTTCCATGCATATTAAAACTCTACAATATCGTCTCAACATATTTTCTCTGATTCAACAAGAGTTTCCTATTTGCACGATCTCTTTTAATTTCCATTCCCAGAATGAAGTTACCAGCACCGAGATCCTTTATGTCAAATTTGGAGGATAGCTGTAATTTCACCTCCTTATTAACATCCATGTTATTTCCTACCAACAACATGTCATCAACATAAAACACTACATAAATGAAGTGATTACCAACCTACTTGGAATATACACAGTGACCAGCCCTGCTTCTCACAAATCCAAATCCAAGGATGTATGTGTCAAACTTGTGGTACCACATCCTAGGTGATTGCTTCGGACCATATAGTGACTTCTTTAGCTTACAGACTAGCTCTTTCTTTCCCTTCACTACAAAGCCTTCAGGCTGCTTCATGTAGATTTCTTCTTCTAGATCCCCATGTAGGAATGCTATCTTCACATCCATCTGTTCCACTTCAAGATCAAAAGCAACAACAATAGATAAAAGAAATATAATAGAATTTAACTTAGCAACAAGAGAAAAAATCTCACCAAAGTCAATTCCCTCTACTTGGGAATAACCTTTTGCTACTAACCGAGCTTTGTACTTTTCCTTCTACATTAAACTTCTTCTTAAACAACCATTTGCTACAAATAAATTTTCTTCCAGCTGGCAAATCAACTATATCCCATGCCTCATTCTTATCCGAGGCATCCATTTCTTCAACCATGGCCTTCTTCCATAGTTTACTATTCTTTGAATTCACTCCTTTCTTGACAGTTAAGGGATCATCATCAGTAATAGATAAAGAAAAATTGGAATGGAAATCAGGTGGACTATACCTTTCTGGTTGCCTTCTTTCTCTCACTAATCTCCTCAATACTGGGGTATGAGGTTCTTCTTCTTCTTCTGTTTCATCTTCTTCATATGATTCAAATTTTGCATCATCCAACTCTAGCTCTATTTTCTTAGGTTCATCTTGCCTTGGTAGGAATTCCTATTTGGACACATCTTTTAACTCTCTAAAAATAACATCTCAATTGTAAACAGTCTTCTTAGTTTATAGGTTCCAAAGCTTATAACCTTTCACACCATCTTTATAACCAATAAAGATACACTTTTCAACTTTTTTGTCCAGTTTAATCTTATTTTCCTTTGGAACATGTACATAAGCATCACAACCAAACACTCTAAGATGTTCAAGAGAGGGTTTCTTTCCAGTCCATACCTCGTGTGGAGTTTTATCATCCAATGCTTATGAGGGTGATCGATTGACCAGGTAACATGTTGTACCCACTGCCTCTGCCCAAAATTCTTGTCCTAACTCGGCACCGTTGAGCATGCTCCTTGCTTTTTCCATCAGTGTCTGGTTCATCCTTTCTGCAACTCCATTCTGCTGAGGAGTGTATGGAGTAGTCTTCTGCCTTGCTATACTACACTTCTTACAGAATTCTTCGAATTCATTTCCGCAGAATTCTCCACCATTATCTATTCTCAATACCTTTATTTTATTTTATGTCTGATTTTCTACCAGGGCCTTAAACTCTTTAAATTTATCAAATACCTCAGATTTCTTTCTAAGAAAATAAATCCATGTGTTCCTTGAGAAATCATCTATGAATGAAACATAATACACAGATTTACCTAGGGATGGAACAGGAACAGGTCCAAACACATCACTATGTATCAACTCTAAGATCCCCTTTGCTCTTGTAGCACCAAATGGGAATCTTACTTGATTATGTTTACCATTATGCAATGTTCACAAAAATCAAAATTCATAGTGCATTTAGACATACTTTCAACCATACCTTTACCGTGTAGTGTTCAAAGGCCCTTTTCTTCAATATGTCCTAGTCTTTGATGCCACAACATGGTCTTCTTTCCAAGGACAATATTGGTCTTGTCTTCTTTATTTCTCTGCTCGAGGACAATGGAACTATTACACCCATTAGTATAAGTGATTCCCAACAATCTGTACAGATTTCCACACCGAACTCCCCTCATCAACACCATTTCTCCTCGTACCATCTTGCAAGTGTTCTCTCCAAATACAGTATCCACTCCTGCATCATCCATATTGCTTACAGATATTCAACTCCTGGCTAATTTTGGAATGTACATAACCCCAGGGAGATTTCTAATCCTTCCATCTTTTAGTAGCAACTTAACCCTTCCACGTCCCAAGATTTTGGTTGTCGAGTCATCTCCTAGGAATACATCACCACCATCGTATTTTTCATATTCAGAGAACCACTCCCTGTGAAGAGTCATATGGTATGATGAACTTGATTTGATCAACCATACATCACGGTCTGCATGTGTACTTGTAGATGCTAGGTAAACATCACCTCCTTCTTCAGTGGAGGCTTTCGCCTCTGTGGAAGAGGTAATATCAGATCCCTTTGGTTTATCAACCTTCTTAGACTTGCAATCTTTCTTATAATGCCATGTTTTACCACACTTCCAGCATTTCCTCAAATATTTTCCTCGAGAATTAGATCTACCTATAGATTTATATCTCCTACCCAAAGGCTTACCAGGATTCTTGTCTTGGGTACGACCTCTTACAAATAAAGAATTTGTGTTATGACTATCCATGCTTTTCCGCCTCATATCTTCAGATAACAAGGATGAAACTACATCCTCATACTTCAATGTAGATTGAGTGGTACTACCAATTTCTACAACCATATTATCCCAAGAGTCTGGCAAAGAACATAACAAAGTGATACACTTATCTTCTTCTACAAGCAAAAACCACCAAAAAAAAAAAAAAAATGGGGCGTTGCCCTGAACTTCGTCGGCCCCGGGCTACCACCTGGTTCTGAACGTTACGCGTAACTAGGGGGGGCATACCTTGGACCCCCCTAGGAAGCGCTCGGTGCACACGACACAAAGATCACTACTAGAGGGATCGTCAGACGCAGTTGTCAAACCTGACGGACCCACACACACACATGCAAAGAATATAACATATACCCAACATCTAGAACTATGACTTCTGGAACTATGTTCTTTGGAACTTTGGCCTCTAGAACTATGCCCTGTGGAATGACATCTGGAACTAACCTTTGGAATTGTGACCCAAGGATATATGACCTTTTGGAACTATGACCTCTGAAATATGAACAATGGAACTATGACCTATGGAACTACACCCTTTGGAAATTTGAACTCTGGAACTATGACGTCTGGAATGACCTATGGAACTATGACCTGTAGAACTATGACCTAAGGAACTATGACATGTGGAACTATGACCTTTGGAACTTTGACCCCGAGAACTATGACCCATGGAACTATGACCTCTAGAACTATGACCTCTAGAACTACGCCCTTTGGAACTTTGAACTATGGAACTATGACTTGTGGAATGACCTTTGGAGATATGACCTATGGAACTGTGACCCCAAGAACTACGACCTGTGGAACTATTAACTCTAGAACTACGCCCTTTGGAACTTTGAACTCAGAAATTATGACCTGTCGAACTATAACCTCTGGGACTACGCCCTCTGGAACTTTGACCTCTAGAACAATGACCTGTGGAATGACCTTTGGAACAATGAACTTTGGAACTATGACCCCAAGAACTATGACCTCTAGAACTATGACCTCTATAAATGTGACCCCATAAACTATGACCAGTGGAACTATGACCTCTCAAACCATGCCCTTCGAAAATTTGAACTTTGGAACTATGCCCTCTAGAAATTTATGACTCATGGAATGACCTATGGAATTGTGACCTCGAGAGCTATTACTTATGAAAATATGACCTACGGAACTATGACCCGAGTAACTATGAAATGTGGAACTATGACCTATGGAACTACGCTCTTAGGAACTTTGAACTTTGGAACTATGACCTATGGAACTATGACCTCTAGAACTATGCCCTTTAGGACTTTATGACATGTGGAATGACGTCTGGAACTATGACCCCAGGAACTATGCCCTATGGAACTATGACCTCTAGAAATATGACCCCAGGAACTATGACCCATGGAACTATGATTGTTGGAACTATGGCCTTTGGAACTTTGAACTTCAGAACTGTGACCTGATTTGGAACTACACCCTATAAAAATTTTACCTATGGAACTATGACCTTTGGAATTGTGACCCCAAGAACTATGACACGTGGAATTATGACCTCTGAAAACACACCCTTTGGAACTTTGAACTCTGGAACTATAACCCGTGGAACTATGACCACTGGAACTACGCCCTTTGGAACTTTGACCTCTCAAACTATTACATGTGGAATGACCTCTAGAACTATGACCTATGGCACTGTTACCCTTGGACCTATGACCTTTGGAACTGTAACCCTAGGAATTGTGACCCATGGAACTATGACCTCTGGAACTACACCCTTTGGAGCTTTGAACTCTAGAACTATGACCTATGGAACTGTGACCCCGAGAACTATGAACCGTGGAACTATAACCTCTAGAACTGTGACCCCATGAACTATGATCTATGGAACTATGACCTCTAGAACTACGCCATTTGGAACTTTGAACTCTAGAACTATGACCTATGGATTGACCTCTGGAACTATGACCCCAAGAACTATGACCCATGGAACTATTACCTCTGGAACTACGCCCTTTGGAACTTTAAACTCTAGAAATATGACCTATGAAACTACGCCTTCTGGAACTTTGACCTCTATAATTGTGACCTGTGGAATGACCTCTAGAAATATGACTTCTGGAACTGTGACCTCGGGAACTATGACCTATGGAAATATGACCTATGGAACTATGACCTTTGGAACTAAGCCCTTTGTAACTTTGAACTATGGAACTATGACCTCTAGAACTACACCCTATAGTACTTTATGACATGTGGAATGACCTCTGGAACTATGACCTCTAGAACTGTGACCCCAGGAACTATGACCCATGGAACTATGACCTCTGGAACTACACCCTTTGGAACTTTGAACTTTGGAACTATGACCTGTGTAACTATGACCTCTGGAACTACACCCGTTGGAACTTTGATGTTTGGAACTATGACATGTGGAATGAACTCTTGAACTATGACCTATGGAATTGTGACCCCAGGAACTATGACCCCAGGACTATGACCTCTGGAACTGTGACCCCAATAAATATGACCCGTGGAACTATTTCCTCTGGAACTATTGCCTCTGGAACTATGTCCTTTGGAACTTTGAACTCTGGAACTATGACCTGTGGAACTACGACCTATGTAACTATGAACTCTGAAACTTTGACCTATAGAACTATGACCTCTGGAACTGTGACCCCGAGAAATATGACTTGTACATAAGAAATTGTCAAAGAGATGAAAGCCATGGAATACTACTATGGCTCTTTATGAGATCATGATCATAGTTATCACTGAAATAAACAAATGAAATAAGATACCCAATTGTCTAAACATGATGAAAGTACCTCTTCAATCCTAGGAATATTGGGAAAAGTTCTTAAAAATGTCAAACTGATAGATGGAAGGTTGGCCAAAGTAGCTAACAATTCAATTGTTTATGATGTTAGGGTCACACACAAAATGTAAGAATTTAAGCATAGGGCTCAAAATTTTATTTGCTCTAGGTTGCCAATGATAGATTCATGGGAATTAAGCAATTCTATCAAACATGCACTTCATTTGGAGCCGAGTGAAAAAGATTCCATAACCTTTGATTCATTGAAGGCGGTTAATGATTATGTGGGGTTTTCATCCCAACAAAGAAGATTG
The DNA here is from genome assembly GCA_009831015.1 of Picea engelmannii. Classification (NCBI taxonomy): domain Eukaryota; kingdom Viridiplantae; phylum Streptophyta; class Pinopsida; order Pinales; family Pinaceae; genus Picea; species Picea engelmannii. Next base: position 82,524 of record ML824866.1, read on the forward strand.
GTAAAAAAGAAATTACCCCTTAAGTTATTTAGTACGACCATCAGAGGAAGGCGTTGGAAGTGTTACTTAGACAACTTAAAACGCATCTGGAATCAATTGACAAACCATCAAAAGAGGTGCGGGTTGGAAAGGAGGAAACTGCAAGATGCCCCCAATTATTGAGAGAAAGTTTGCATCTATTTGAAACTCCTTTTTGGGTAAAATAGATTTATAGATTTTTGACAAGAAAGTTCATGTTCCATCTTCAAAATGGGGTATGTTCCATCTTCAAAATGGGGTAATGTTTTAGAATTGTTTGAGGTAATATCAAATGTATTGAGAGGTGTTGAGAGCCTAGACTTCTACTTTACAACATTAAATAACACGGATCTGTGTCCTACTAAATACTTGTGGCTTGGAAAAAATAAATATGTATACCAATTTAAATATCTCTATAGCTTTTCAATAATTAATTAATTTTAATTTTATAAAAAAATAAGCATCCAAAATGAAATAAATTATTCATATGTTTATTAAAAAAAATTAATTTATTACTATACATTTTATTATTATAAAATTTAATTAAAAAAATATTAACAATTATTCATGATGTTAGAAGATGTAAATTTTAAGAATAATTAAAGTTTTAAAAATAAATTATTCATGATGTTAAAAGATGTAAATTTTAAGAATAATTAAAGTTTTAAAAATAAATTAAGAAAAGTTAAAAATAAAGATAAATTAAACAAAATTTATATAAGAAAATTAAATAAATAAACATATTTATGTATATATGATTGGTTTATGCATATCAAAAAGAAAAAAATGAAAAATTAAATGCATTCATAATTCTTGTAAAATAATTTTTTTATTAGACAAAGTAAACATTCTAATATTTTGATTTTTTAAAATGATAAATTTTAGGAACCAAATTTAAAAGAGGTAAAGGTTAATCAATTTTTTATTAAATTAATAAAAAAATTCAATTAAAACTTTAATATATTTTTAATTAAAAATAAATAATAAAAATATCAACCATGTTTTTTAATTTCTTATAACCGGGTCTAATGTTATGGCGAGATTTTATTGAGCGGGAGTGGAGATTTTGAAAAAATTTGAAATGGAGGATAAGTCAGCTGGCTCAAAATTTGAGAGACCACACGATGACTTGGCTGGCAAAGACTGCACAAACTAACGTTAACGTCGTTTGGGGAGTCGTCTGGAGTATGTAGTGGTCGGGAAAAGGATCGACAGTAGTCGGAGTAACTAATAGGCGGTGACCGACAAAGGTGCAAATCGTTTTCCCTTTAGCCTACGCCCAACAAGAAATGCTATGGGCAGTGTGTACTCATTCTCTTGGGTATGTTCCTTACGTAACAAGTCAGCACTCAAACTCTAGGCACAAGAAATGCTCCAAGTTGTGGACGAGACGAATGCAAAAATTGAACGACAAATATCTGCTCAGACCCTCCCAAACTTTTCTCCACAGTTGGAATTTGAATTCATTTGAATTCATTTTTACTGTCAAACAATTTTTTTTTTTATGTTTTGGGTCTATATATTACCCTTGAAAGAACGTTATGGTTAAAAGTGTACCCTTCAACAATGAAGTTTTGATAAGAAAATGATTCTTCAATTCTGAAATTTATGTTAAGTTTTTAGTTTGTGACCCATTTTTGCAAGGTTGTATGTATTTTTAGGGACTTAGGAAGCACCAAAGGCCTCCTCCCTACCCTCCTAATAATAAGTTGCCTCCTGTATTTCTACACAACTTCAACTTTTATACAAAAGAGTCCATCAATGATTTGAAGATTAACTTTTACGGTAATTTTTGTCCCCTTAAGCTAACTAACAAAACATGATTATACACAATTCATTTCCATTGCATTTAATAGAACAAAGTTCTCCATCAGGTGAATTTTTAACTGAATTCAAAGAACCAGAAAATCCAATCATATGAAGAAATAAATAAAATAGATAAGAAAAGAGCTACCACTAAATTCAACTCCCAAATTTAATATCCTACCTTCGCTTACATTTCCTCCATCAGGAAAGTTTCCAACTGTGTTCAAAGATCAATTAAAGAGAAAGACCGTTCATATGATTATTAAAATAAAGCTAACATAAAAAAACAAAAAAAAAGACACTGTAATAAGTTCGAACTAACAACTTCAACTAAAGAATTTTACGTTGTTTTCGAGGTTCAAGGAAGAAAAGGCCTCTAAAATGGATAGAGATCGGCACCGTATTTTATGCTACTGATATCTTGTAGATATAGAATATTCATGTGGATATGGAAACATATTATTTTGAGATCTAGTCAAACCTTAAGATTTTTCACAACTTTGTTCAAAATTTAAGGAAGAAAAGTCCTCAGCTCTGCTCAAAATTTAAGAAAGAAAAGGCCTCTAATCTATGAAAGTATAGAAAGTAGACATCGAATTTCATGATACTGAGTAGACATCTAAATGTATGAAAGTATAGAAAGTAGACATTAACTTTCATGATACTGAGTAGACATCGAATTTCGAACAATAGCCATATGGAAATTGCATGTAGGTTGTCTCATGGCATATTGATATCTCATGAGGCTCAAAGTTTAGGAAAATTTGGATGAATTTGGCCTTCATCTCCTTGATGGGAAGAAATAATGGAAAGGAGGTTAAAAGAATGTTTCATGTGTGGCAACACAGGACTCTCAGACAAGATATTTCAATGCAGAACATGACTTTATAGGTTTTAGAACAAGTATGTAAATCCAGAGTCTCATGGTTTATTGTATTTATATGAGTATGCTTCTAATTTTCCCTTTCTCTAGATCAATAGGAATTGATATGATGTGATCATATGATGTATTCAAGGTTTGGCAGATATTGCAGTTGTCTGTATCCCAAAATAGACTCATATCAGACATGTGATTGGTGTTTGAGAAATGGTGAATTAAATCGAAAAACATCTAAACAGTTAAAGTATTTCAAAATCCTTTACAAATGTACATATGTGAAAAGTCTTGTGAAAGGAGTTTCCCCAACCATGATCAGCACACCATTAAAAAACAAAAAACTGCAGACGTAGAAAGGTCGAGTACCACAGGAATTATTAATGCAGTGCTTCAATATTATTAATGTTTTGGCCCAAGGCCAGTCCCAGTTGAAATCAATCGGAAATGAAAGAATTCATAAACAAGGGGCATTGGAGCAATGTGCAAGAAGGGGTGCGATGATGAATTGCAACGAGAATTTTCGTTGTAAGCAGCAACAGGTACAAATTCCTAGTAGCAAGGACTCCACCCCAAGGCTTGTTAGAGGAAAGATTCGTCGTTACAAGTTACAAGCTTCTCAATGAAGTTTCGAGTTGATTAAATAACGCCATGTTCAGGGTTCAATTCTGGATCAACATTTGTGATTTCATTAATTTATTTAGACTTTTCATTGAATTTAAAATACAAAGAATTCATTTAGTTATGTATTGCTATGTGCGAGCGTATGCTCTGATTCTACAAATAGGAGTTTATATTTTTGAAATTGCAAAAATAGTTTTTGATGCATTCTCCCAACAGAGTTTTCATATATTTCAAGTTTCTTTGCACACAAGCTAATAAAATGGAAGTCCATTTTAGTAATAAGAAATCATTCTTCTGCCATGATTATAGACACGTTTATTAAATCAAAATCCCTAACAATTATTTAGTGTGTATTCGATTATTACTATTTTCCTGAGTCATATTATGAATCTGAACTTTCATCCCGGCACCCATGTTTATCCATGAAAACAATTAGGAGAGAAAGATTTAATTACTACACAAAGAAAGAGTAGATATTTACCAGTTCATCTCCGAATTCGAATTCAAGTGCAGTGGTCTGATAGCTCAATTTCATTCTCGGGCTGCTGCAGCATAAAAATCACACGGTCTTCAATCCAGACACCCTATGTTCGAACCTCATCCTCGTATTAATCGCTCTCTTCTCTTTCTGGCTTTGTAAAATCTAGATAAAATCAGTCAGTACAGAAATGTTGACCACCTAGAAAGTTTGACAAGGAATAGGGTTATCTATCTATAAACCTCTCATTTCAATGATCTTATGGCACCGCAGAACCATCTAAATACATGTGGGTATCTTCGTGCATTACCTACAGGCTACTACCCCTACCTGGTAACCCATAACCAAAATGTAAAATTAATGACGTTCTGTACAATTTAATACCTGCCATAAATATGTTGTGTCGATTTAGATGCTTGTTATGGAAGATGGCGACGCCAAAAATTCAAACGTAAAATACGGGTAAAATGGTCCATGACGGGCATTTTTCCCGTCAAATTCCAACCCTTCTTTTCTCCTCCAACATGTGGTCAATACATCGTACTCGTTTATCGAACCATTAGCAAAAGGGCAGGTGTCATGTCATCAAGAATGTGTTTTGTCCATTATCAATCTGACATGTATACAAAAACCCTGCTAAGTTTATCCTTTCTACATAAGGCTTCGGGGAGTTAATGGTTTTGGAGGTTGCCAAAACTTGCAGGGTTTAGCCTATGGAGGTTTAAACAAATTTTTAAAAGAGATTATACTTGATAAGAAATAAGAGCCGAAGTCGGGTTAAACCTATGGAGGTTGAAATTTTTTAAAATAGATAGTAATTATAAGAAACAAGAGACCGGGTTTAGCTTATAAAGGCTTAACAAAATTTAGAACGGATGTAGTTGATAAGAAATAAGAAGGCAGGGTTTAGGTTATGAAAGCTTAGTAAATTTGAAACAAAACATGGTTGATAAGAAATAAGACACATACACATCACTTGTATTCAGAAGAGATGATGGTAATCATTGTGAAGAAACACATTGCATCACTTGTATTCACAAGAGATGACAATCATTGTGAAGCAACGCATTGCAGGTCTCTATGCTTTTGTGAATTATAATCGAGTATTGGCATAACTTAAACTTGCTTTTGGTTTTAATGTTGTTTGTTTTGTCTGTGGAGATGTGTATTCAATGCTTTTTAAATGGGTCAGTTATGTTCTCAAATGAATTCCACTTTAGTTTTTATTCTGACTCTTAAAATTAAGACATATTTTCCCTATTGTAAATTTTAAATATTGATAAAAAATTGAAATTGTTTTTATATTTATTATTAATATAAAAATAGTGAACTTTAATGACTTTTTGTCACGGATTTCAAACATTATGAAAATTAAATATTAAAAATGGTTGTCACCAACTATTAACTTTATTTACAAGTTTTTTTTCTAATTATGTACAAAATTCTTGTAAGAAAAAATAGGTAAGATAAAAGAACTACCTACTCACTGGGGAGGATGAAATCCACAACATTTCAAAACTCTATTAGTGTAGTAAGTAAGTAAGAGCTATAACAACTCAAAAGACTTTGGTAAGAGGGCAATATTTGTAAAATAAATTTGTTTTTCTTTTTGTTTTCTACTTATGAGTAAGATAAATTAAGTGAAACCCACTTGTTATATCATAGCCCCTCTTTCTCTCTTAATAATGTTAGAAAAACATGATCACAGAGCAATAAAATAAAACAAATATGGAAATAAAACACAAAAGATACACAATACAATATAGACACAGATATACATGGTTCACGTAGTGTGGGCTACGTTCACCAGAGAAATTGTCAGGTCCTTCTTTTTTATTATCCAACAAAATGAAGGGATACAACCTACAACTCAATCGTTGTAACTTCCTCTTCTTTCTCTCGCAATATCCTCTCTCAGAATACAATATTCACACACATACACGGCCATAATACAATTCCCTCATAAAAGAGGGTTTCCTTCTAGGGAAAAAAAACCTAACATAAATTCTACCATCAGATCTACGACCTTACAGTGAACAATCTCGATTGATTATGAAATTACAATATTTTACAAGGAAAAGTTTCTCAATATTTCGCTTCGGGGGCGCTAACCGTGAATCCCCCACCAGGGGGAGGCTACAAAAATTGTCGATGCCCCCCCTGGACCCCCCTGGCATCAGTTGTGGGGGGGGTAAGCCCCTCCACCCCACTCCCCCCCATCAGGGAATGGGGTCCAAGAATAGATGAAACAAACATATGAATCGGGAAAATAATCAAGATCCAGAACCAACAAATACTAGTTTATTAATACAAGTTTACGTACTTATGTCTTGAATTTCGTCTCCTTAGAAAATATTAAAATATTTTATTAATAGAGTCTTGACCTTGAAATCCCACAATCCCATAGTGGGTGAAATAATAAAAAATACAAATTAACATATTATGCACGCCAACTTCCAAAACCAAAGGTATATGCATCCTCCATCATAACTGCCCCTACAAGACATACTTACCTTAAAATTGCATCCTCAAAAAATTCAATCCTAGAGCACTTGTATATGCTTGCTTGAAAATATCTTAAATATGGAGAGTCATTTTCAAAGGTTCACAAAACTTGTAGTTTTCACTCTTTATCTTGTTCCCTTTGCCTACTTTCTAGGCCAGACACTTTCCAATCAATGGAAATGCTTTTACCAATTCTTTCCAAATTACAAAAGCACCAATGAATAAATGTTTTACCAATGCTTTCCAAATTACAAAAGAACCAATGAATATATGCTTTTACCAATGCTTTCCAAATTAAAGAAGCACCAATCAATATATTTCTTTCTCTCTTGATTTAATGCTCTACAAATTATTATTATGGATATTTTTCTTCATTACTCTTCCCCATAGTGCATCATTGTGAAACACGCTCCAAAGTCTTAGCCACTAGTGCTTTCCCAAATACATAAAAAATTTAAAAGCCCCACCCCCCTTCCTCCTTCTATCTTGCAATAATATCCCATTTCATTAAAGGAAACCGGTCTGTATCTCATTTCCCTAACCACAAAAAACTAAAGCAGTTCCTTCTAATCTTATCCAACAATTTTTTTGGATATGTTCTAAATACATCTAGAAGAGAAGGATTCCTTCCAAGACTAATTTTACTAGAGTCAACCTACTACCTCGAGATAACCACTTGTAGCACCAATTTGTTACTTTGTTCTCAATTTTCATGTACGTCCAATTTTACTCTATGTACTTGTAGTCGTTAGGCTTTAAATGGAATCCTAAGTATTTAATCCCCTTATTCAAAGGAGAAGAGGAGTAAGGGACAGTTTGTGATATTTGTCTTTCCACATTCTCCTCCAAACCGTAAACAATAATGGAAGAGTTGTGAACATTAACTTCTATCCCAATAGCTTTAGAAAAAAGGTCTAAAAGATCTTTATACTTTTGGACATCATTAACTGACCTACAATCGAAGATTATTACATCATCAACAAATAAAATATGACTTAGACTAATGAAACCTCCCACCTTTATGCCTCTTATGGATCCCTTCTTTGTTGCTAAGATCAATATGCTCAACTCGTTTGCCACCAATAGGATTGGGAAAGTGGACACAGGGTGCACTTGCCTAAGCCCTCTAGAAGAACCATTAATGAGGTCTATAACAGATGTTGAAGAAAAACAACCCATAATCCGATTTATACTATGTACATTCATCCCAATTTGAAGTAACAACATTCTTAAATACATCTAATAGATTGTATTATATGTTTTTGTTAGGTCAATTTTCATTACCACATCAAGATGATTTTTATCCTTTATGGAATGCATGTCTTCCTGAGATGAGCCTATAGGATCATGAAGTTCTCTATTGAAGAGAGACACGAATTCTTCTTCGAATATGAGTTTTGTTAATACATTCTTCAAAATGTTTGCCAGGATCTTCGTGACGATCTTACAAATTGAGTTACATAAAGAAATAGGTCTATATTACTCAAGGGATTCTAGATCATTCTTCTTTGGAATTATCGCTATAAATGTTACGTTTATGGATCTAGGAATCTTTCCTAAAGATCTACATTCCTCTATAACTCTCAACATATCCTCCAAAATCGTATATAAACCCAAATAAAATTCCATTGTCTAACTGGTTGAACAATGACTTTTGGCCTTTTTGAATGAATACATTGTTGATTTAGTTCTTTGGATATTTTAGCCCCTAATTTTTAACTATGTTTCTCATTTATTAGTCATGGACCACAAAGAAACTACCTAGCTCTTCAACAATGTTTTCCCTTTCTAGCTCTTGAAACTAACCACTAAAACACTTTCTACTATCTTCAACGATTTCATTGAATAATCTTGCAATGGAGCCATCTTATTTCTTAATTTCCCAAAATATATTAATATTTTTTTTGTTCTTAGCATAATTCTTAAAAAAAACTGCATTTTCGTTATCCACATCCAACAAAAAATAGGCCAACTTGTTAATCTCCATTATATTTCTTCTATTTCCCATAAACTCTTTTTGGTGCCTTCCAAACTTTTTGATCTTTCATACTTCTGCTTAGAAAAGACCCCACTTTGATTGAGCTCAAATGACCTACATATTTCTTCCTCCATCTCAATTAACTATGTTTTCCTTTCAAGTGCTTTGGATTTATCCCATTAACATACTACTTTTTTGTGTTCCTTAAATTCCCAACAAATTGAAACATTGTTGTTTCTCTTGTCTTAGGGTCATACGTTTTCCAATTCTAGACCATCAACTCTTTCAATTCCTTTTCCTCTAGCTAGGCATAATTGAATTTAAATGCACTGGAGGTTTTTGGATGCAATTTTCAATCTGGTAGAGGATTGGGAGATGGTCTAAAGACCACCTTTCCCCACCCAAGAATTCATCCTCTCTAAGTCTTCAACATTTTTTTTTTCAGCTACTAAAAACCTATCCAATCTCTTCGATATCCCCTCCCCACCACTTATTGAATTTATCTAGGTTAGAACCAACTCAATGGGCTCAACATCAATCAATTTTGAATTCCTCAAATAAATGAACAAAATAATCTACTAGTGGATATTGCCTAGCTAAGTCTCCCAAAGATTCTCTTTCCTTTGTAGTCAATTTAAGGTCTCTTTCTGAAATGATATTATCCCCTTTTATACAATCACGATTGCAATAAGAATCATAGAATAGTGGTCTATCCTTATATGAACCATATAAGTTGATGATTTTATGGACATTTCCAAACCTTTAAATCTACATTCCAACAAAATAGCTACATTTAAAAAGGAAGAAGATAAGGCATCTATACTACTATTCCATCCTATCGCCAAACAACATAACCAACCTTTGGCATCAATAGAACAAAAAGACGAATCCCTTAGAATAGAAGACAAAATTTCCTTAGCCTTCTTCCCTTCACATGTAGTTCCTTGAATCAATATAATGTAGAGCTTGTATTTACTAGACATTCTTTTGAGGGCTATCTATTTATGGGAAACCCCCATCCCTCATGTTTAGGTATATGAAAATCATCAGGACACTCTATTTGTGACCATCCTTGCACCATGGTTCCCTCATGGTTAATTGTTTTCCTTCTTTCACCTCCTTGACTACTCTTCCTTTGGATAAAGACCAGAATGATTTTCTACCCACAAATGAGGTGTGACTAGTGCCATTGGCCAATCCTGTACTTTTATTTATCTTCCTTTATCCAAGCTTACTTCTTTCCTAGATTTGAGTTTGTACATAGACCTACCTTTTCCTTTAAGAAAAGTCACCCCCTCACTAGATAAGGATAAGTCTAGGGACTTAGCTTTGGAGGCCGAAGAATTTGAGGGTTTCTTATTAAGCTTCATTCCAAAGGATTGAGGACCATCTAGGGACCAACAATTTCCAAGGATCTTGAACACCTCACACCCTTATGCCATAACTAATATATCCCAGGAACTTCCTCTAAACATATATTTCCTTCCAACAAATTACCAGGGAAGTATTTAAGGAAACATACCTTGCTTAGCAATACCAGTTTCTCTAGCTCATTCTTGGAAAACTTAAGAGGATTTTGAGTGCATGATAAATCATGGGAACTTGAATTTTTGACAATTTTCACTTTTGAATCTTTTGGAACTGTCTCATTATCTTTAACACCTAGTTCATCTTAGGATTTCTTACTTCCCCCTGCTTTTTCATCCATACCCTTCTAGTCTTTTTACTCTGTATGTTTCCCATTCTCCAATACCACATTAGCTCATTATGGTAAGAGTGGAACAATGGTCTTCATAAAACTTTTAAACAATGAAGAAAATATTCGTAAGAAAATCACAAAGGGCACAATGCATTGTGTATATGTATTATCAAATGTAGTCAGAGCCTAACCAATAAAGAGCCTAACCAATAAATAGGTTTAAGTTTTACCCATAAGATCCTAAAGGGCGGGACCATAATCACCATTAAAATGGTTAATCATAAATGAAATGGTCACAAAGGTCCAATAAACCCCACAGATTGAGTTTACATTAAATATTCTCATATTTTCCCTTAAAAAAAATTCAAAAAATTTCATAGAGCATGTATGAAAGTGGCAGTATCTCAACACCACCCTTTAATCATAGCTCTTTGCAACAAACAACATTACTACAACCCGTCCTATTAAAATATCAAAATACGAGCAAGGGAGGGAGGGCGACGAGGTGGAGAAGGGAGGGATAGTGGATTAGGGGATTAAATTGAGGGGGAGGAGGTGTGATTTGATTTTGAGAATCACCCCATCCCCCAATTATTTTCTTTTTTTTCTTTTCCATGTTTTTTCTTCTTCAGCGTATTTGTCATTTTTATTTATTTATTTATTTTTTTTTATGAGTTTTTATTTATTTATTTATTTTTCTCTTTTTTAAGAGTGAGAGGTAGAGAGAATTAGAGATGGATTGGGGCTTTTTTATATATTTTTGTTTTACTCTTATAAATTAACTCTAAATGAGTATTTGGATATTTTAGGGTTTTTAGATTATGGTTTAAAAAATGTTTTACTTTTAAACTAAGAAAAAAAGAAGTGTTATTGGTAATGCCATGTTTCAATTTTTGGGTTGATTTTAATATTTTTTTTGCAACGATATTGATTGTTAAGGTCATGGTTATAAAAATGTCACAATTTTAAGTCAAAAAAGAGTGTTACTGACATAACATAACTTTTTGAATTGGGGGTTGATTTTGATTTTTTTTGTTGTAACGATGCTCATTGTTAATATCATTGCTTCAAATAAGTTGGAATTTAAACCGTGATTAAAATAATAATAAAAAGAAAAAAAATCCATGGTTTTGGTAGTACCACTTTTTTATTCCAGTGTTGATTTTAATATTGTTGTTAGCAACAATATGTGTTTTTAAAGTCATGGTTGCAAAAAATTGTAATTTAATCTCTCCCCCTCCCAAAAAAAAAAATGCTACTAATAACACCACTTTTCAATTTAAGAGTTTATTTTTGTATTTTTGATGAAAAAAAAAAAGATTTTTAAAGATAAATTTCTCATTTTAAAGTCACAATTATCACCAATTCAACAACTGTATTTTGATTTTGTTGTTTTTTTCAAAAAGTTTACGGTCTTCACGATACACATTTTGAAATATATTGCACAAAATTATTTATTACTATAGAGTGCATTGCATAGCGCAAAAAACTCATAAATATATCAGTGCATGACAATTGTGTAGTTGCACGTCGAGTTATGTAGTGATCAATACATACATAAATGCACTAGTATGTATTAGTATATAAGGTGCATCGGTATGTATAACTGAATAATGTGCATCGATTACCCTAAAAACAATTTCAGGTTGAAGTTCTCTACTTATTTCGTAAAAAATATTTTATAATTTGCATATTTCATTATGGATGACTTTTATTAGTAGAAGATGGTTAATATAATATGAAGGAAAATAGTTTATAGCAATGAACATGAGGGAATCATATCGTGGAAAGAGAAAAAGACAAATTTTAAATATAAAAGTAATATATTTAAATTATCTATTCATTTAATCGATGTGGATTAGTTAATATGTTTCATGCTAAGAATATTTTTGAAAAAACTCGATAAATTTATTCGTAATCTATGTCGAAAAGAGCATAGAAGTAGGGTGTATTATCCATTTTAATATTGAAGAGATTGTTAATATATTTTTATAAAAATGTGTTTGGGTACACATTTTTTTTTATAGGTTAATCTTAAATTCATGTTAATTTCAAAATAAACTATTTTGATATTTACATAATTTGTGTTGTAAAAATATAAGTCTCTATAATTATCATATTTTTACTATTTTTATTTATATCTAAATATTATATTTATCTATTTTATTTTTCTATATGATAATTTGTATGTTAAGTGTATAGATCAATTTTCTCCCTTTCATTATTATTAATTGAATTGTTATAAGTATTATATTTTTTTTAGTCTATACAATGATATATGATCTTAAAGTTTCTCTTAGTTATTTCTTTTTCTGTAGATAGGTTCAATTGGAATTTTTGTTAGAATATTTTTATCCTATTTTTGTTTCCCTTACAAAAATTATAATTTTCTTTTACTTTTATTTGAAATACAATATTTTAATTTTACTCTTTTGCTCCTCTCTTAAAGTCGTAGTTTAAATGTTCTATGAAATGATTCTTTTTTGGAGACCTTTCCCTGAAATCCGGCGAGAAATTGTTAGATCCCCATATTTGATTGATTATTTCTATATTCTGAGGGGCCCAAGGGTTTTTCAGCATGATGAATCCATTTCTGCATTCAAAAATGGATTTTAAACAACAAAAAATAGTGATTTCATGCATATTTATGTCATTGAATTCCAGTGAAAAAAGTCATTTCGTAGAATAGTTAGAAAACACCCTCTCTTAAATGCATAGTCTATAATAACATCACTTTCTTTATTCTTAGAATAACATTACTCTTCTCTTTAATGTTATAATTTTAAAAGTTACAATTACCTTCTTTAACAATCATTAACAATTGCATGTAATAGGATCACTGAAAGATAAACAATCACAGAACAAAAAATGTATCCTAGGAAACCCTCATGGGGGAGAAAACCCAGCAACCAATTCTTCAGTATAGATTCCTTCAACCGGTACAATGTCACGTTATAGGTGTCCACAAATAGACCAAGACTAGGATATCAAAGACCAAGAAACCAAGACCTCCTGCGCTATACCTCCTTTGTTATGCTCCAAATACATAAGAGAAGGCGAGTTGTGTGTGTATATAATTGAGAGGAACTTGACCTCTATTTATAAACATAACTTGACCCTTGAAAAGACGCAACCCTAAGAGGGGTCATTTTAACTTTTGACTTTTACAATAAGGATAACAATAAAATAATAATTTATTTTGAGTCGATTTGTACAATAAGATTACAATAACTTTCTCGAGGTTTGACCAATACAAATACAAAAGAATATATTTCGTAGTCACATCAAAATATCAACACTCCCTCTTAACTAGGGAGGTATTCTTTGTTGCCACACGAGCTCATGACCATTGCCTATTGAACATATGAATCTATACATCATTGGATATCCATAGTACAACATGACTTCACAGCCAATGGATCCAAGGCCCGTGGGTAGCTCCCAAATAGATTCAACATGTCACCATGACATCCACTACCCCGCAATGCATATGTACCTCATCATGTGCACCCATGTGACTTCACAACCAATGCATCCAAGGCCTATGGGTAGATCTCAAATAGCTACAACATGTGCCCAGGACATCCACTACCCCACAATGCATTTGTACCTCATCAGTCCCTCTGAAGAGGGACCATGCCAAGCTTGTCCCTAAAGTGCTCGAACTTTGTCCTCGACAGTGGCTTGGTCAACACATCCACAACCTACTCCTCGGTAGTCACGTACTGGAGCCTGATTGTTCCCCTCTGCACCATATCCCTGATATAGTGATATTTGATCTCTATATGCTTCGACCTGTCATGGAACATCAGATTCTCTGAAAACTTCATGCAACTCTAGTTGTCACACCAAATGCAGGTCGCCTCCAGTTTGAGACCAAATAACCCAAACAACAGATTATGAATCCACATTGCTTCTCTACATGATGCACATGCTGCCACATATGCAGCCTCAGTTGTACTGAGTGCTACACATGACTGCTTCATGTTGCTCCATGAAACCATACTGGAGCTTAAATTGAAGCAATATGTTGAAGTACTCTTCCGATCAGGAATACTTCTGGCCCAATCTAAATCCGAATAGCCATATAACTTGAACTCATGGTCTGTCAGATAGCTGAGACCATAATCCAATGTACCCTTAAGGTACCTTATCATATGTTTTGTTGTGACCAACTGAACCTTCATGGGCTACTCCATATACTGACTCAGGGTGTTCACATCAAAAAATAAATCCAGTCTCGTGTTTTTCAAGTACATCAATGAACCCACCATATACCTTATAAAGTAACATCCACAATCTCTAAAGTCGTATCCTGCAACAACTTTAGATTTGATACCATAGGTGTAGCCATTGCCTTGCAATCCAACATCCTGAACCTCTTCAGGATTTCCACTGCCTACTTCCCTTGATTAAGAAAGATCTCATTATGTCTTTTCCATACCTCGAGACCCAAAAAGTAATGCATCATCCCGAGATCTTTCATCTCAAACTCAACAACCAATTTTCTCTTACACTCTGAGATGAGATTTTCCACACCTGTTAGAAAAAAGTCATCCACATACTACAATAGTATTACCGGACCATCATCCACAACCTTAAAGTAAAGGTTAGGATATGCAATTCTCTTTTTAAATCCTAAGTTCGTCGGAAAACTGTCGATCCTACCATACCATGCTCTGGGTGCCTGCTTTAATCCATATAAATCCTTCTTCAATCTGCACACATGTGTCTCCCTGTCATGTACCTCGAACCCTTGTGGTTGCTCCACATATACTTCCTCTTTTATTTCACCATTCAATAAGGTTGTCTTCACATCCATCTGATGCACCTTCCATTTCATTATTGCGGCCAACAAAAGTATAGTCTCGATCGAGGTATATCTCACCATGGGAGAAAATGTCTCCTCATAGTCAATTCCCTCCTTCTGAGAGAATCCTCGAGCCACAAATCTAGCCTTATACTTTTCAATACTGTTATCAACTACATGTTTCGTTTTATAGATCCATTTTTAACTTACTATTGATTTCTCCTTCGATCTGGGGACCACATCCCATACATCATTCTTTACTATGGATCAATATTCCTCCCCCATGCCATCCTTCCATACCCTCTTTTCTACAACCTCTTCATAACTAGACGGTTTTTCATCCATGATATATCACACAAATATTCCACATAGATGGAATATGATTTCGGCTTCTTACTTTCCCTGAGATATTTTTCTAGGGCACCATATCTTTCTACATCTTTGATGAGCTCCTATGCCCAAGATGGTCTTCTCTTGAGAGAAGGCATCTCTTCTGGCCTCTGAGTTGTTGCCATGTCATTATCCTCATGAATGACTTCATCTAGTTCAACTGCTTCTGCCTCTGGAACTCTAGTAACTTCATCCTCCTCCTCATGAACCTATTTTGCACAATCCTGTTTTGATTTGCTGAAAGATGCGCTCTCATCGAAGGTGACATCTCGGCTAATCTCAAATTTTCGATGACCAAGAATATATATCCTATATGCCTTCGATGTGTCACTGTAACCAACAAATATGCCATTCTTCTCAGATGGATACAATTTTGTCCTCTTTTCCTTGGGGATATGCACAAATATGGGGCAGCCAAATATCCTTAGATGGCTGACTTCCGACTTCTCTCCTAAAAACATCTCCTCTGGTGTCTTGTTTTCAATTACTTTGTGGGGACTTATGTTTTGCATGTACACTACAGTCTTTGCTTCTTTTTCCCACAGATGCATAGGTAGATCTTGATCACAGATCATATCCTTCACTGCTTCCATGATCATCTGATTCTTCCTTTTCGCTACTCCATTATGGTGAGGATTGTAGGGAGTAGAAAGTTCCCTCTTAATCCCAACTTCCTTGCAATATTATTTGAATTCATCCAAAGTGACATCTCCTCCATTATCTGATCGCAATTTCTTTATCTTATGCTCTATCAGGTTTTGTACCAGTGCCTTAAATTCTTTGAATTTTCCAAACACTTCATTCTTTGCCTTCAACAAATAGATCCAAGTTTTACGTGAGAAATCATCAATAAAAAACACATAATATACATACCCACTTAGTCAATTTGTTGACATCGGTCCACACACATCCGAGTGCACGATGTCCAATAATCTTTTGGATTTGTTATCGATGTTGGGAAATGAGTGCTTCACGTTCTTTCCTTGTGCGCAACCTTTGCACACGTCGTCTGGTTTTTCCTACATTTTTGGTAGTCCCATCACCATCTTGCCCACACTAGGTAGGGCCTTATAATGTAGGTGAGCAAATCTCCTATGCCATAATTCACTGGGATTCACAGGGTCGTGAATTAATGTTGAATATGATTTCCCTTTCAATTTGTAGAGTCTTACCTCTTGAACTCTAATCACCACATCATCATCAAAAGTATTCCCTCTAGGCCACATAAGAACTTGTCCATCAACAAATGAAACTATGTAACCCTTCTCATCCAATGTTGGAATCAGGAGAAGGTTCTTCTTCAATCTAGGAACATAGAGAACTTCCTTCATCTTCATTGGATTTCCTGAGTCTAGCTTGTAGGAGGCTTCTCCTACTCCTTTGATCAGATATTGATAGTCATCTTCCAATTTCACCTTGTGCGGTGAATCCTTATGATTAAGGTTAGACAGTGAGTCTTTATAACCTGTCATGTGCTTGGAATCACCACTGTCCACCAACCAAATGTCACTTCCATGAGTGATAGTTCCTGTAAGGGTTGAGATAAGAACATACTCCTCATCACTTGATTCATCTTCCTTTGCAACCATCTTGGTTTTGATGATTGAAGCTTCATGAGACATTCTCCAGGTCATTCTCCCTTGGATTGAGTTGAGACGATCTATGAGAAATCTTGTGTGATGGATGTGTCATACTCCTCTGGGATGAGTTGATATGACGTGTGTGGTCTTTTGTCATGCTCCTCTGGACTGAGTTGAGATGACTTGAGATGGTCTCTTGTCGGACTCCTATGGACTTAGTTGAGTCGAATTAAGATGGCTCTCCATATGGTACTCCTATGGACTTAGTTGAATTGATCTGTTGAGAGTGACGTCCCTGTGGCTGAGCACATGTGGACGTGTCCCTAGTGGTCGAGCACTAGAGGATGTGAGAGATCCTTGATATATTGTTTAAGAGTAAGATTTATTGTGTAACCCTAATTTTGTATTGTGAAGGGTTCAAGTCGGCCCCACCATGTAAAGATAATTAATATTGTGTAAATATTAATTATATTATTGAGTTATAGAAGTCGACCCTGTTGTTCCAATAGACACATCCATTTGATGTGCTAAGTCTTGTATAAATAAGAGTTAGATCCCCGTTGTGGATCACACACACTCACAATTGTTTCATTATCTCAATGCCTACTTGTAGGGTTGAAGTACGCACTTCTCTTAGGCATTATCTTTCTTGGTCATAGAACCCTCTTGTGTGCACTAGGGTTTGTGGTGAAAGGGTGATCTTCTCTTGACTCTATAGCAAAGGATTGTTGGGTTTCTCCCTTGGTTAAGAAGGGTTTTCCCAGGATAACTTCTTGTGTTCTTGTCCATGGTTACTCTTCTTGTGATCTTGGTTATTGCGACTATTGTATATTGTATTGTTACATTATTTATGGTTCAAGTTCATGCTAAATTGAAAGAAACTACATGTCCTTGATCTAAGAATTAAAAATTCAACATGGTATCAGAGCAAAGTTCCTAAAGAGCCATTGCACAAGCTATTCCATGTTAGTCGTCACCTTCTTGCAACAATTGCAAAAATAGACCCCTCCATTTTCCTTGTCAAGCTAGTTTTAGAACTTTCCCCTTGAACGTTGGGCCTAATTTTTGCATAGGAAGGTATGGACTAGTCTAGCACACCTCATGTAACTCTCATATCAAAACTTGAAGGAGTTTTGATTTTCGGCCCTAGGGTTTCTAGGGTTTCTGCAGAATTTCAATTTTAGGGTTTTTGCAGAACATTGGAGTATTTTTGCAGCTTGTTGAGGTTCCTTTGACTCTTTAGGGTTTCTTGTTGGTAGTCATAAGTCCAACAAACCCCTAGAGACCTCCTCTTTAAAAACGATATGGTTTCTAGCATAGCCGTTAGGGTTTGTGAAGAATTTGCAAGCCATGAGGAACATAACTTTGGTGGAAGATAGGCTTGATGGAACACGCAACTTCAGATCCTGGAAGTCAATATTACACATCAATCTGGAAGAGGATGACATATTGAGATTGATAGAAAAAAATCTATGAGCAACAACAACCGATAAAGAGAAGGTTGAATGGAAGGCAGACGATGTCAAAGCTAGGAAGATAATCATCTATTCAGTAAGAGATCATCTACTACCTCGCATCTCTACCTTGAATAAATCTTATGAAATGTATGATGCATTGAAGAAGATGTTTGAGAGTAACAACACAAACAAAGCTCTTACATTGAAACACCAACTTCAAAATATCAAGATGACGAAAGCTGACACCATTACTACCTTCTTCATGAATATTTTAGAGATCAGAGATCAACTAGGTGTCATTGGAGAAACCATAACAGACAAAGAACTTGTCATGATTACTCTCAATTCTCTTCCAAGACATTGGGAACCATTCCTTCAAAGTATCAGTGGAAGAGTAGATTTACCTGAGTTTGATCGTCTATGGAAATACTGCACTTAGGAGGAAACCAAACTTATAGCCAGAGGAGTGCAAGAATCCCATCATGATGACAATCAAGCCCTTGATTCTCTTGCAAAGAGAGGCAGAAGAAATAGAAGAAGTTTCAACAAAGCATTCAAAGACAAGAAAACTTTAGCAGCATCAGGTCATGAACATAGAAAATACATTTCAAAGATTCAATTTTTCAGATGTGATAAGTATGGACACATTGCAAGAGATTGTCCTATCAGGAAGAAAGGAAGACAACATGAATCCACTGTCGATGTTGATTCAGAACCACATCATAGAGATGAAGACATAAAAGACGAGGCATTCTTCTTCATATCAACAATCTCAGGTACGGTCCCTGCTGATAGTGATAATTGGTTGATTGACAGTGGTGCTTCCAGACACGTGAATGGATATAGAGAAAATCTTATAGACCTTGTAGAGAAAGAGTCTCGTCTTCATGTTGTACTTGGTGATAATGCCAAATATACTATGAAGGGAGTTGGAACTTCTTCTTTCCAACTAGATTCTAACATACCACTACAATTAAGTGAGGTACTATATGTACCTGGGATGAAAAGGAACCTTGTCTCTATTTCCGCCTTAGATGATAAAGGCTACAAGGTTACTTTCTTTGAAGAAAAATTTCTTGCATGGCACAAGAACTCACACACGGATTCTTCCCGAGTGATTGGTATTCGAGAAAATAGTTTGTACATATTGATTGTCTGACCAGTCCAGGCCTTGTTACATGATACTATCATCTTGAGTGAGCTATGGAATAAGAGACTTTCTCATTTACATTATAGAGCCCTTCCTGCTCTAGGGAATATGGTGACAAGTCTTCCAGAGATACATATTGAGCATGATGGTGTTTGCAGAGGTTGTGCTCTTGGAAAGAATTTCAAGGGGTCCTTTTCGAGTAGTGACAGTAGATCCAAGGGGATCTTGGACTTGATACATACATATGTTTGTGGACCCGTGACTATTTCTTACTTGAAAGAACATTTGTACTATGTTTTATTCATCGACTATCACTCTCAAAAGATGTGGATTTACTTCTTGAAGACCAAGGATGGAGTCCTTGCGAGATTTCAAGAGTTTAGAGCTCAGGTTGAGAACCTGACTGGGAGGAAGATAAAGGTGTTGAGATCAGATAATGGAGGAGAGTACACCTCCAAGGATTTCAATGACATCTATATTCAGACAGGGATCAAAAGGGAGTGCATCGTTCCTTATAACCCTCATCAAAATGGGATTGTAGAGAGGAAGAACAAATTCATTGTTGAGGCAACCAAAGCAATGATACATGATCATAACCTACATATGATTATGTGGGAAGAGACATCCATGACAACTGTGTATGTTCAGAACATGAGTCCTCATAAGATTATGAAGAACATGACTCCCAAAGAAGCTTTCACCAGAGTGAAGCTTGAGGTTGGAAAATTCAGGATATTTGGGTGTCCAGTATACATTCATGTACCCAAGGAAAAGAGGACCAAGCTAGACCCTTCAAGAAGAAAGGGTGCATTTGTGAGGTACAATGAATCTTCGAAGGAATACCATATCTACATCCCTGGTTAGAGACAAATCGAAGTTAGCAGATATGTCACCTTTGAGGAAGAGATAGCCTTTCAAAGATCCAGAGAATCTTAGATGGAGATTGACAGTGAGAATAAAGAAGAGACAATACCTTCTCCCCCTTCAACAGTTCAGAGGGAGACAATTACTGATCTAGTTGATCCAGTTGATCCCATAGCTCCAGTTGATGTTCCCAGAGACATTGCAGTAGGCCAGAAGAGGCTTGCATGGGATTGATAGACTTTGTACGAGGCAGAGGGACATGTAGCTCCTCGTGGTACATTTCGAGAGAGAAAGCGACCACATATATTTTCAATATATGTTTCATCTATGAGTCACATCATTGATACTAAGCCTTCTTGTCATGGAGAAGCAGCAGGTCAGCAAGTTTGGAAAGATGCCATGACCGAAGAGTATTAGTACATCATGAAGAATGATGTGTGGGATATTGTTACGAGACCGAAAAGGAAGTCTATAGTCACTTCCAAGTGGATCTATAAGATAAATCATGTAACCGATGGAAGTGTCGAGAAGTACAAAGTGAGATTTGTGGCTAGAGGATTCTCTCAGGTGGAGGGAATATGTTATGAGGAGACATTTTCTCTTGTTGCCCAATATACTTCTATTCGTACGAGCATTTCTCTTGCAACATCCATGGGTTGGAGACTACATCAGATGGATGTGAAGACAACCTTTCTCAATGGATAAATTGATGAATAAGTTTACATCAAGTAACCAGATGGATTCCTGATACATGAGAAGGAGTCTCATGTGTGCAAGTTGGAGAAAGCCCTGTATGGACTAAAGCAAGTGCCTCGTGCGTGTTATGAGAATATTGATGGATACTTGATGATTTTGGGCTTCAGCAAGAGTGTCGTTGATCCCAACCTATACTACAACATTGTTGGTGACGAGTGCCTGATTTGGGTCCTATATGTTGATGACTTATTCTTCACCGGTTTAGAAAGCCTTATTGTTGAATGCAAAAATGCATTGGCTTTTGAATTTGAGATGAAGGACCTTGATATGATGCAATACTTCTTGGGACTAGAAGTATGGCAAAGGACTGATGAGATTTTCCTGAGTCAAGGAAAATACACAATTGAGATATTGAAGAAATTCAGGATGACAGACTGCAGATCCATGCATACACCGATGGTGATGAATTTGAATAAAATGAACGAGGCTTCTTCTGATTCAGGCGAGATTGATCCACATCTTTACAGAAAACTGGTTGGATCAACCATGTATCTGGTTAACACTAGACTTGATATATGATATGCAATGAGTGTACTCAACCAGTTTACGAGTCAGTTGAGACAGACACATTGGATAACAGTGAAGCATGTGTTGATATATTTAGGAGGCACAATTGGTTATGGATTGAGATATGCCTCCAGTGTAGACATGAGATTGTAGGGATATGTGGATACAGATTAGGCAGGGAGAATAGTGGACAGAAAGAGCACCTCCAGTTGTTGTTTTACTTTGGGATCTGCCATGGTTTCCTAGTGCAACAGGAAACAGACTTATGTGTCTTTGATTACCGCAGAAGCAGAGTACATTGCATTATGTGTGGCAGTCTGTGAAGAATTGTGGCTTCACAAGCTCCTTGAATAATTATTTAGACATGAGATGGATTCCACTATTATCCATTGTGATAACCAGAGCTGTGTGAAGCTCTCAGAGAATCATGTGTTTGACGATAAATCGAAACAAATTGATATCAAATACCATTACATCAGAGATATGGTGCAGAGGAAAGCAGTACACGTGCAATACCTTTCTACACACAAGCAGGTTACAGGTGTCTTCACCAAACTGCTTGCCAGGATGAAGTTCAAGTACTTCCGTGAGAGACTTGGCCTGGTGGAGAATGCCTCCCTAGCTGAGAGGGAGTGTTGATGATTGTAGCTTCATGAGACATTCTCCAAGTCGTTCTCCTCTGGAATGAGTTGAGACGATCTGTGAGAAAGCCCATGTGATGGGTGTGTCATACTCCTCTGGACTGAGTTGAGATCACGTGTGTGGTCTCTTATCGTTCTACTCTTGATTGAGTTGAGATGACTTGAGATGGTTTCTTGTCAGACTCCTATGGACTTAGTTGAGTTGACTTAAGATGGCTCTCCAGATGGTACTCCTATGGACTTAGTTGAGTTGATCTATTGAGAGTGACGTCCCTGTGGTTGAGCACAACTAGACGTTTCCCTAGTGGATGAGCACTAGAGTATGTGAGAGATCATTGCTATATTGTCTAAGAGAAAGATTTATTGTGTAACCCTAATTTTGTATTGTGAAGGGTACAAGTCAGCCCCAATATGTAAAGATAATTAATATTGTGTAAAGATTAATTATATTATTGAGTTATAGAAGTCGACCCTATTATGCCAATAGACACATCCATTTGATGTGCTAAGTCTTGTATAAATAAGAGTTAGATCCCCATTGTGGATCACACACACTCACACTTGTTTCATTATCTCAACGCCTACTTGTAGGGATGAAGTGCACACTTCTCTTAGGCTCTATCTTTCTTGGTCATAAAGGACCCTCTTGTGTGCACTAGGGTTTGTGGTGAAAGGGTGATCTTCTCTTGACTCTATAGCAAAGTGTTGTTGGGTTTTTCCCTTGGTTGAGAAGGGTTTTCCTAGGATAACTTCTTGTTTTCTTGTGCATGGTTATTCTTCTTGTGATATTGGTTACTGTAACTATTGTATATTGTATTGCTACATTGTTTATGGTTCAAGTTCATGCTAAATTGAAAGAAACTACATGTCCTTAAGCTAAGCATTAAAAATTCAACACTTGGGTGGCTCATCATCTTCAGTTGTATGAACATGATGCCTTTTACCTCCTTTCTTTTCCCTTGGTCTCTGAACGAGGGAACAATTCTTAGAAATGTGTCCCATTTTCTGAAAACAGAAACATTTGATATTTGGGTTATTTCTTTGACCCTTCTGAAACTTCTTGGGTGAGGAGGGTTATTTCTTTTTCTTTCTTTTCCTGGTGTGGGCGGCTAGAGCTTGATCATCATATGTCATATTCTCTTCTCTTGTTGTCATCCTTGCTTCTTCTTGGTTGCAATCTTCCCATAGCCTACTAAACTTGGGTAGCTTCCTTCTTGAGCATATCCCTTGAATAAATGCATCCCATGACCTTGGGAGGCCATTCAAGGAGGTCATCGCCATTTCTTCTCCATTCACTATATCACCAATGGCTTCTATCTTCTCCTTGATCTGGTTCAATGTTGAGAAATAAGAGTGGAAAGTTTCTAAATTCTGCATCCTCGCGTTCTTTAACTAAGTTCTCAAGGTCATTCTTCACTTGATGTTGTTTCCTTCAAATAGTCGGGTTAAGGCATCCATCATTTCTTTTGGAGTGAATAATGAAGATATGTGATGAATAAGATGGTCCTTAATGGAGTCTGCAATAATCCTCTTTGCATTTACCATATCCTTCTTGTGCTTTGCTTTAGCCCCATCTCCCTTTGGTTCTAAAACCTCTTCTTTAGTGAACTTCTCTAAATCATGTTATTCTAGGAGGAGGGATATTATGTACCTCCAGGATTTGAAGTTGTCAACTCCCTCCAACTTCTCATCAATCTTGGTTCTGGTAGTCATCATGCCCCTAAATCACAAATTCCATATTCTAAAGATCTAATTCAGGGAAAAGATGCACTCCACTAGGGTGCACTTGTTAGTGGTCTTATATTATCTGGAAACCACTCCTATCAAGAAAAGTGACTCCTTTTGTCTTCTAGATTTGCAACCTGTCTTCTATTCAGGCCTGCTCTAATACCATGTTATAATTTTAGAAGTTACAGTTTTCTTCTTTAACATTCATTAACAATTGCACGTAATAGGATCACTAAAATATAAATAATCACAGAACACAAGATATATTCTCAGAAACCCTCGTGGGGAGAAAACCAAGCAACCAATTCCTTCAACCATTACAATGTCACGTTATAGCTCTCCACAAATAGACCAAGACCAAGATGCCAAAGACTAAGAAACCAAGACCTCGTGCACTAGACCTCCTTTGTTATGCTCCAAGTACACAAGAGAAGGTGAGTTGTGTGTATATAAATGAGAGGAACTCTACCTACTTTTATACACATAACTTGACTCAACCCTAAGAGGGGTCATTTTGACTTTTACAATAAGGATAACAATAAAATAATAATTCCTTTTGAGCCTATTTATACAAATACAAAAGAATATCTTCAGTAATCACATCAAAATATCATCATTTAATACATAGTTTTAAATATATCAATTTTATTAACAATAATTTTTAGTATTTTATAGTTTTAAATATTATATTTTAATTTTGTAAACTTTTATTTTTTTTTTAAATATTTTAGAATTTTAATTAGTTTCTTCAATTTTCTTTAATGTCATAATAATATTAATTTTCTCTTTACATACTAATTATTAATTTAATTATTAAATGAAAAGAGTATTCACATTTCAATTACTATAATCAATTTTCTTTAATGTCATAATAATATTACTTTTCTCTTCAATATACATATTTTTATTTAACTATTAAAGGTGTAGAGTAGTCACATCAATTTTACACTTTTTAATTTAAAGTAATCATTTAAATATTAGACTTCTTGAATTTTAAGGTATATTTTCCAATCAGTTTTGTCCAAAAAAAAATGATCAGAAATTTAAAAGAATGGACGGAATTGCATATCTCTATTGTTGATATTGTTAATAATTGCTAAACAAAGTGTTAAAGTCTAATAGTTAGACTTGTCCAAAAACTATTAAAAATATCATTAAAAATATCAAATAGTGACATCGCTTTTATTTTGATTTTAAACTATCTACAAATAATTCATTATTATAAGTTTTAAAGGTTTCATAATTATTATAATTTTTTGATATGGATTAGGTACAATTAATAGCATTAGTCTGTTTTATTTTTTGGTTGTTTTGGCAATTTTTTCTGTTTGAT
>ML824867.1:0-65451 GCA_009831015.1 Picea engelmannii
TTTCTTTACTACAACACTAAGTGCTTTTGGAATTGAGCATATATAGTGCGTAGCTATCTTTGAAACAAAAGACTTCCCTGGGTTGATAATTTATGTTTCACTTGGTTGTTTGAAATTAATTAAGCAATTATAGTGACCAACAAATACCTTCCATACCTTGCACACCAAGCTAGGTATCAAAGACTCTGAATGACATTTGTTTCTGAAATATCGTGGGGCTCTACCCAGATACATCCAAACTGAAATTGATTTTCTGGATATCTCGTCACTCGGTGTTGCTTATCGATATGACATTAAAATCGAGCAGAAATTTAAGAACCAAAACAAATAGGAGTTCGGGTCTACATATCCGCAACAACCAAATTATGAAAAAGACAACCTTAACAAATAGTCTCCTGAAAACCAATCCAAGACATAGGAAAAGAAGGGTCACGGGAAGACATAGAAGGACAACGAAAAATGGTGCAAGTTCCACAAAATCCCCTGGCACAACACCAATGAATGTCGCTCAAAACAATAATTGGTGGCCGAGATCAAAGAGAAAGAGCTGAACCCTGATTCTGAATCTAATTCTGAAAATAATGGTAAAGGAAAGATCATTGATGCAGACCCCACTATTATTGTCGCTACTGCAGTAATTCTGCAACCAGAAGAACCAACAGATCCTGAAGAGGGGGAGTGTCTTTTTCATTCACAGATGTAGGTGAATGGGACCCCACTGCATTTTATTATTGATAGCGGAATCCAGAAGAACCTCATCTCAGCAGAGGTCGTCAAACAGTTGGGATTGTCGACAACACCACACCCGCAACCATACAACATCGGGTGGTTTTGCCAAGGACGAGATCTCCGTGTCAGCCAACAATGTCGATTGTCATACGACATCCAACCCTTCAAGGATGAGGTATTATGTGATGTTTCCCCACTGGATGTCTATGATGTCCTCTTGGGCCAACCATATATGTGGAAGTGCCATGTTGTTTATGATTCTCGACCCCATAGTGTCATTATTTCTCTGGGGGGTCATCTCTATAGAATACTAGAGGTAGTTCCAACTACTGTTCCACCTAAAAAATTCCATAAGGTAGTATCTCATACTGTAAAATTTAGCTTCTACACAATCTGTTCAAAAGAAGAACAGAAGAACACTACAACCACTACAACCTCGCCCCAAGCACCTTCTATCAAACAGAAGCAAATCGACAAGGTTGAAATAAAGTGCAAAGATTCCTTCTGCACATCCTCCTCTCATGTAGCCCAACTTGTTGAACGGCCTCAGCCTCAATAGGTTCACGACAAACTTCCACAAACTGAGCAGCGCGACATCTCCAGCAAGGCAAGCAGCTCACCAAGATGCAGATTCAGAAAATGCCTCCCCCTCTCCCCCGAGAACTCAACGCAATGGAGACCATTACTTCATAAGAAGGGAGGATTGATCCAGGTGGATATCGGTGGCCACCCACCTTTTTCGACTGGCTCAAAACAGTTTTCTGGCAATTTTGGTAATTTACTATTTTTGGCAGTTTTTAACTTCCGGGGCCATTTCGAGGGCCCAAATGAAGGTTTTTTGAGATCGGTGTTCTTAACAATATACAAAGTCATTATTGAGCCCCAAAAATGATTCTCCTTGACAATACCTTCCGAACGAGCTATCACACGCCTAAAACGGAGATTGTATGCAAAAGTTACAACCCCAGGAAGTTGATGTATTCAGTTACCCAAACGAGGCCCACATGACTTTTGGCACTTCATCTCCTAGGGTTAGGTTTTTGGATGTCTAGGGTTTTGGGCATTCCTGTTTATTGTAAAAATACCTTCAGATCCTCATTGTAACCATCTTCTTGCGAATGCGAGTAGTCGTCACATCTCTTCTCAGAAATAAGCTGCTACCATTCTAGCGAGTCTTTCACTCTGTATTTTTACAGTCTCTGTACATTTCTTTCATTAAAATAAATCGTGTATTACTTTATATCTGTGTTTATGGTTGCATATCTAATACATTTATGTTATCTTATTGAATATCTTCGATATCTCTGTGCATTTCTTTATTATATCTTCGCTCACATTTCGTGTCGAAAATAATCCGGATCAGTAGTATCAGAGCAGGTTGTTCTTGATTGTTTTTTCAGTGCATGACCTCGACGAGGTCTGAGTATAGAAATTTGGGTCTCAATCTTGTTTCTCTTGAAGACAATCACTCTCTCACACCCAAGAAACCCTTAATGGCGAAAGAAAAGAAAAACAACGGAGCAGACGATCCTATCAATATGTTGCTTGAGCAAGCTTTCACATGACAGAGGGACGAAATGATGGAGAATTTTTCCCACATCCTTCAATGCCTGCCGATAGAAACAGACACATCTTCATCAAGAGGCCACTTTGGAAGCACCTCGCCTTTCAAGGTACAAGTTAATTTTGATATTCCTATATTTGAAGGACATATAGATGCATAAGCCCTAGAAAAATGGTTAACTCTGCTAAAAGTTATTTCTTTGTTCACAATTTTTCTGACAAAGAAAAGATCACCTTCGCACTCCTTAAAGATCTCCCTCATGTCAAACATTGGTGGGAAACTTATTGGGAGAAAAGTTCCACAAAGGACTCTGGAATATATGGGGTCGAGCCCACTTGGGAATTTTTTGTGGATGTGGTAAAGGAACAGTATTATATTGTTGGCAACTATGAGGAACAATACATGAGATGGACCACACTATGGAAAGAGAGGGGACAAGCATTTTCAGAGTTGACCAATACCTTCCATACCTTGCGCATAAAGTTGGTTATCAAATACTTTGAATGACATTTGGTTCTAAAATACCATGGGGCTCTACATAGATACATCCAAACTGAAATGGATTTTCTGGATATCTCTTCACTCGGTGTTGCTTATCATTATGTCGTTAAAATCAAGCAGAAATTTAAGCACCAAAACAAACAGGAGTTTGGGTCTACAAATCCGCAACAACCAAATTATGACAAAGACATCCCTAACAAACAGTCTCCTGAAAACCAATCGAAGACACAGGAAAAGAAGGGTCACGGGAAGACAAAGAAGGACAACGGAAAATGGTGCGAGTTCCACAAAATACCCTGAAACAACATCGATGAATGTCTCTTAAAACAATCATTGGTGGCTAAGATCAAAGACAAAGAGATGAACACTGATTCAAAATCTGATTCTGAAAATAATGGTAAAGGACAGATCATTGACGTGGACCCCACTGCTATTGTCGTGACCGCAACAATTCTGCAACCAGAAGAACCAACAGATCCTGAAGAGGGGGAACACCTCTTTCATTCACAGATGTGGGTGAATGGGACCCCGTTGCATTTTATTGTTGATAGAAGAAGCCAGAAGAACCTCATCTCACCAGAGGTCGTCAAATAGTTGGGATTGTCGACAACACCACACCCGCAACCATACAACATCGGGTGGCTTCGCCAAGGATGAGATCTCCATGTCAGCCAATAATGTTGATTGTCATATGGCATCCAACCCTTCAAGAATGAGGTATTATGTGATGTTTCCCCACTAGATGTCTGTGATGTTCTCTTGGGCCAACCATATATGTGGAAGCACCATGTTGTTTAAGAGTCTCAACCCCGCAGTGTAATTGTTTCTCTAGGGGGTCATCTCTACAGAATACCAAAGGTAGTTCCAACTACTTTTCCAACTAAAAAGTGTCGCAAGTTAGTATCTCATACTGCAAAATTTATCTTCTTCACAATCTGTTCAAAAGGAGAACAGAAGGACACTGCAATAGCTACAGCCTCGCCCCAACAACCTTCTATCAAACAAAAGCAAGTCGAAAAGGTTGCAGCAAAGTGCAAATATTTCTTCTACACATCATCCTCTCATGTAGCCCAACTTGTTGAACAGCCTCAACCTCAACAGGTTCACAACAAACTTCCACAAACTGAGCAACGCGACGTCTCCAGCAAGGCACACATCTCACCAAGATGCAGATTCAACAAATGCCTTTCACTCTCCACCGGGAACTCAATAAAATGGAGACCATTGATTCTTAAGGAGGGAGAATTGATCCAGGTGGATATCGGTGGCCACCCACCTTTTCGAACTGGCTCAAAACAGTTTTCTGACAATTTTGGCAATTTACTATTTTTAGCAGTTTTTAACTTCCGGGGCCATTTTGAGGGCCCAAATGAAGGTGTTTCGAGATCAATGTTCTCAATTATATCCAAAGGAATGATTGAGCCCCCAAAATGAATCACCTTGACAATACATTTTCAACGAGCTATCACATGCCTAAAATGGAGATCGTATACAAAAGTTATGACCAAGGTAGTTGATGTACTGACTTACCCAAACGGGGCCCACATGACTTTTGGTGCTTCATATCCTAGGGTTAGGTTTTTGGATGTCTATGGTTTTTGGCATTCTTGTTTATTGTAAAAAGGCCTTCAAATCCTCATTGTAACCATCTTCTTGTGAATACAAGTAGTCATCACATCTCTTCTCAGAGATAAGTTGCCACCATTCTAGCGAGTCTTTCACTCTGTATTTTTACAGTCTCTTTTTATTTCTTTCATTAATAGAAATCATGTATTATTGTATATCTATGTTTATGGTTTCATCTCTGATACATTTGTGTTATCTTACTGAATATCTTCGATATCTCTGTGCATTTATTTATTATATCTCCACTCGCATTTCGTGCAGAAAATAATCTGGATCAGTGGTATCAGAGCAGGTTGTTCTTGATCATTTTTTCAGTGCATGTCCCCAACGAGCTCTGAGTATAGAAAGTTGGGTCTCAAGCTTGTCTCTCTTGAAGACAATCACTCTCGCACACCCAAGAAACCCTCAATGGAAGAAGAAAAGAAAAATGATGGAGCAGACTATCCTATCAGTCTATTGCTTGAGAAAGCTCTCACGTGACAGAGGGAAGAAATGATGGAAGGGTCATGAGAAGACACAACAAACGAAGGGTCACGGGAAGACAAAGAAGGACACTGGAAAATGGTGCAAGTTCCACAAAATCCCCTGGCACAACACCGATGAATGTCGCTCAAAACAGTAATTGGTGGTCGAGATCAAAGACAAAGAGCCGAACACTAATTCAGAATCTGATTCTAAAAATAATGGTAAAGGAAAGATCATTGGCGCGGACCCCGCTGTTATTGTCGCGACTGTAGTAATTCTGCAACCAAAAGAACCAACAGATCCTGAAGAGGGTAGCACCTTTTTCATTCACAGATGTGGGTGAATGGGACCCCGCTGCATTTTATTGTTGATAGAGGAAGCCAAAAGAACTTCATCTCAGCAGAGGTCGTCAAAAAGTTGGGATTGTCGACAACTCCACACCCGCAACCATAAACCATCTAGTGGCTTCACCAAGGACGAGATCTCCCTGTCATCCAACAATGTCGATTGTCATACGACATCCAACCCTTCAAGGATGAGGTATTATGTGATGTTTCCCCACTAGATGTTTGTGATGTTCTCTTGGGCCAACCATATATGTGTAAGCGTCATGCTGTTTATGAGTCTCAACCCCGCAATGTCATTGTTTCTCTAGGGGGTCATCTCTACATAATACCAGAGGTAGTTCCAGCTATTGTTCCACCTAAAAAGTGCCGCAAGGTAGTATCTCATACTGCAAAATTTATCTTCTTCACAATCTGTTAAAAAGGAGAACACAAGGACATTGTAATCACTACAGCCTCGCCCCAAGCACATTCTATCAAACAGAAGCAAGTCAAAAAGGTTGCAGCAAAGTGCAAATATTCCTTCTTCACATCATCCTCTCATGTATCCCAACTTGTTGAATGGCCTCATCCTCAACAAGTTCGTGACAAACTTCCACAAACTAAGCAGTGCGACATCTCCAGAAAGGAAAGCAGCTCACCAAGATGCAGATTCAGTAAACGCCTTTCCCTCTCCCCTAGGAACGCAATTCAATGGAGACCATTTCTTCCTAAGGAGGGAGTATTGATCCAAGTTGATATCGGTGGCCACCCACCTTTTCTGACAGGCTCAAAATAGTTTTCTAGCAATTTTGGCAATTTACTATTTTTAGCAATTTTTAACTTCTGGGACCATTTTGAGGGCCCAAATGAAGGTTTTTCGATATATATGTTCTCAATGATAGTTGAAGGCTTGATTGATCCACCAAAATAAATCTCCTCGACAATACCTTTCCAATAAGCTATCACAAGCCTAAAACAGAGATTGTATGCAAAAGTTACGACCCCAGGAAGTTGATGTACTCACTTACCCAAATGGGGCCCACATGACTTTTGGCACTTCATCTCCTAGGGTTAGGTTTTTGGATGTCTAGGGTTTTTTGCATTCATGTTTATTGTAAAAATTCCTTCAGATCCTCATTGTAAATATCTTATTGCGAATGCGATTAGCCATCACATCTCTTCTCAGAGATAAGCTGCCACCATTCTAGCGAGTCTTTCACTATGTATTTTTATAGTCTCTGTTTATTTCTTTCATTAATAGAAATTGTGTATTACTGTATATCTGTGTTTATGGTTGCATCTCTAATACATTTGTGTTATCTTATTGAATATCTGCGATATCTCTGTGCATTTCTTTATTATATCTCCGCTCGCATTTCGTGTGGAAAATAATCCGGATCAGTGGTATCATAGCAGGTTGTTCTTGATCGTTTTTTCAGTGCATGTCCCCGACGAGGTCTGAGTATAGAAAGTTGGGTCTCGAGCTTGTCTCTCTTGAAGATAATCACTCTCTCACACCCAAGAAACCGTCAATGGTGGAAGAAAATAAAAACGACGGAGCAGACAATCCTATTAGTATGTTGTTTGAGCAAGCTCTCACGTGACAGAGGGACAAAATGATGGAGAATTTTTCCCACATCCTTCAATGCTTGTCGATAGCAATAAGAGCATCTTCATCAAGTGGACACTGTGGAAGAACCTTGCCTTTCAAGGTACAAGTTAATTTTGATATTCCTGTATTTGAAGGACAGATAGATGCAGAAGCCCTAGAAAAATGGTTAACTTTGCTAGAAGGTTATTTCTTTGTTCACAATTTTTTCGACAAAGAAAAGATCACCTTCGCACTCCTTAAATATCTCCCTCATGTCAAACATTGGTGAGAAACTTACTGGGAGAAAAGTTCCAGAGAGGAGTCTAGAATATATTGGGCCGAGCCCACTTGGGATTTTTTTGTGGATGCAGTAAAGGAACAGTATTATCATGTTGGCAACTATGAGGACCAGTACATGAGATGGACCACACTACAGAAAGAGAGGGGCCAAGAAGTTCTGGAGTTCAACAATACCTTCCATACCTTGCACACCAAGCTGGGTATCAAAGACTCCAAACGACATTTGGTTCTGAAATACTGTGGGGCTCTACACAGATACATCCAAACTAAAATGGATTTTCTGAATATCTCTTCACTCAGTGTTGCTTATCGATATGTCGTTAAAATCAAGCAGAAATTTAAGCACCATAACAAACAGGAGTTCAGGTCTACAAATCCACAACAACCAAAGTATGAAGAAGACAACCCTAAAAAACAGTCTCCCGAAAACCATTCCAAGACACAGGAAAATAAGGGTCACGGGAAGACAAAGAAGGACACTGGAAAATGGTGCGAGTTCCACAAAATCCCCTAGCACAACACCGATGAATGTCACTCAAAACAGTCATTGGTGGATGAGATCAAAGACAAAGAGCCGAAACCTGTTTCAGAATCTGATTTTGAAAATAATGGTAAAGGACAGATCATTGATGCAGACCCCATTGTTATTGTCGCGACCACAACAATTCTGCAACCAGAAGAACCAACAGATCCTAAAAAGGGGGAGTGTTTTTTTTATTCACAGATGTGGGTGAATGGGACCCCGCTGCATTTCATTGTTGATAGTGGAAGCCAGAAGAACCTCATCTCAGTAGAGGGAATCAAAAAGTTTGGATTGTCAACAACACCACACATGCAACCATACAACATCGGGTGGCTTCGCCAAGGATGAGATCTTTGTGTCAGGCAACAATGTTTATTGTCATACGGCATCAAACCCTTCAAGGATGAGGTATTATGTGATGTTTCCCCACTAGATGTTTGTGATGTTCTCTTGGGCCAACCATATATGTGGAAGTGCCATGTTGGTTATGAGTTTCGACCCCGCAGTGTCATTCTTTCTCTGGGGGGTCATCTCTACAGAATACCAGAGTTAGTTCCAACTACTGTTCCACCTAAAAATTTCCGCAAGGTAGTATCTCATACTACAAAATTTAGCTTCTTCACAATCTGTTCAAAAGTAGAACAGAAGGACACTGCAACCACTATAGCCTCGCCCCAAGCACATTCTATCAAATAGAAGCAAGTCGACAAGGTTGCAGAAAAGTGAAAAGATTCATTCTGCACATCATCCTCTCATGTAGCCCAAATTGTTGAACAACCTCAACCTCAACAGGTTCGCCACAAGCTTCCACAAACTGAGCAGCGTGATGTCTCCAGCAAGGCAGGCAGCTCACCAAGATGTCGATTCAGCATATGCCTTTCCCTCTCCCCTGGGAACTCAACAAAATGGATACCATTACTTCCTAAGGGAGGATTTATTTAGGTGGATATCGGTGGCCACCCTCCTTTTTCGACTGGCTCAAAATAGTTTTCTGGCAATTTTGGCAATTTACTATTTTTGGCAGTTTTTAACTTCTGGGGCCATTTTGAAGGCCCAAATGAAGGATCTTCGAGATCAATGTTCTCAATGATAGAAAAAAGCATGATTGATCCCCCAAAATGAATCTCCTCGGCAATACCTTTCCAACAAGATATCACACACCTAAAATGGAGATCGTATGCAAAGGTTACGACCCCAGGAAATTGATGTACTCACTTATCCAAATGGGGCCCACATGAATTTTGGCGTTTCATCTCCTAGGGTTAGGTTTTTGGATGTCTAGGGTATTTGGCATTCCTTTTTATTGTAAAAATTCCTTCAGAGCCTCATTGTAACCATATTCTTGCGAATCCGAGTAGCCGTCACATCTCTTCTCAGAGATAAGTTGCCACCATTCTAGCGAGTCTTTCACTCTGTATTTTTACAGTCTCTGTACATTTATTTCATTAATAGAAATCATGTATTACTATATATCTGTGTTTATGGTTTCATCTCTGATACATTTATGTTATATTATTGAATATCTATGATATCTCTGTGCAATTCTTTATTATATCTTTGCTCGCATTTCATGCAGAAAATAATCCAGATCTGTGGTATCAGAGCAGGTTGTTCTTGATCATTTTTTCATTGCATGTCCCTGACGAGGTCTGATTATAGCAATTTGGGTCTCTATCTTGTCTCTCTTGAAGACAATCTCTCTCTCACAAAAATGAAACCCTCAATGGCAGAAGAAAAGAAAAACGATGGAGCAGACAATCATATTAGTCTGTTGCTTGAGCAAGCTCTCACGTGACAGAGGGATGAAATCATGGAGAATTTTTCCCATATCCTTCAATGCCTGCAAATAGTAACAGGCACATATTCATCAAGCAACTACTTCGGAAGCACTTCGCCTTTCAAGGTACAAGTTAATTTTGGTATTTTTGTATTTGAAGGATAGATAGATGCAGAAGCCCTAGAAAAAAGGTTAACTCTACTAGAAGGTTATTTCTCTGTTCACAATTTTTCCGACAAAGAAAAGATCACCTTTGCACTCCTTAAATTTCTCCCTCATGTCAAACATTGGTGGGAAACTTACTGGGAGAAAAGTTCCACAGAGGAGTCTGGAATATATGGGGCCGAGCCCACTTGGGATTTTTTTGTGGATGCAGTAAAGGAACAGTATTATCCTGTTGGCAACTATGAGGACCAGTACATGAGATGGACCACATTGTGGAAAGAGAGGGGCCAAGTAGTTATGGAGTTCACCAATACCTTCCATACCTTTTGCACCAAGATGGGTATCAAAGACTCTGAACGAAATTTGGTTCTAAAATACCATGGGGCTTGTTGGAACAAATATTGAAATTTTTGTTTTCGGTTTCATATGCCCTTAGCTACCGAAAGTGTATCGACCGAGACCAAGCATTCAAGCATCACATATCAATCCACATGGAGGAAGATATCATGAGGAGGCACGAAAAAAATGCAATAAACGGAAATAAAATCACTATAATAAGGTTTCACACAAATTCCACGTCACCATTTCAAGGTTTCGGCCATCGGAGGTTCGGCCAACGTAAATATTTTTAACCACTGCTCTATTTCCTGAAACCCAAAATCCTAAAATCGGGGTATCGAGACTTTCGGTGTCTTATGGCACTCTGAAATTGCACTTTTAGCCACCAAAAGCCAGGACTTTCGGCAGCTAAGATACCTTCATTTTCGGCTTGTTAGCCACCGAAATCGCAGAGTTTTTCCAGTCGTGGAGATGTTGGTTTGTGTGCTCAAATGGTTGATTGACATATACAGATCCTAATATTTCCATTAGTGCATTTATATTTTCATTTGGAGCTTGGGAAGGCAGTCAAAAGTCCCCTGAAAGATGAGGCTTGTGGCGTTTTTTTTACTGTGCTGAGTCACAATTTTCAAATGATGATTCTAAGAAACTCAAATATCATTTTGAGAAACGGTCAAATGTTTGTGTGCCTAACACATCAGAGATCAATAACCTCCCTCAGTTTTCCTACAGGTGTCACATATTGGGATAATTAAATCCATCTCCGAGCCCTAATTTTCGGATCTCAGAATTTCCCCGTTTGACGCATGTTTTTGAAAGGCAGATCTGGGAAAAATGGAAATGGATCTCAGGAAACCGAGAGAGGTTTTTGGTCAGAAAAAATAGATGAACAAAAACCTCTTTCATTTTATACACATCTATCATGATTCAATAGATACAGAACCATAACCGCAGCCCCACTTTTCAGCAGTTTGGCCCATTTTCTATGGCATAAAGTTTTTGAAATTGATGGTAACTGTTGTTATCTTTTGGGAGGATTTTGACTTCAATACCTACATGAAATTCCTGTTCATTTCTAGAGGGATTTGTTTTGGAATCCGAATCATTTTTCAGTTATTCGAAAGGGGGAAGAAGACATATATTATTGTATCTTCTTGAAAAAAAAAAGAGGGGGGAATAGCCCGAGAGCCTTTTGGAGGTTGGGTTTGTAATGCATTCCTTTTCAACAAATATACAACAAAATGCCAAGAGATTCTACACCTTGTCACTATCTAATTTTGTCTTCTTCCTGTGTTATTGTTTCTGAAGTTTTCATCACTTCTCTTTCTTCCTTCCATTCATTAATTCATCTTGTAATGGTTGCAATTCAGTGATACTTTTGTTGTAGCTAATTTAAAGCATTCCTTAAAGTGCAGTTTTTCCTCTATTTTGTCATGAGTAGAATAAGACCTGCATCTTAATTGTTTTTCCTTATTCACAAGTTTTATTTGTTCATATCTTTTCCTCTGTCTTTCTATGAGTAAGAAAAGACCTTTGTTCAGATATTTGAAGTTTGGTGTTATTTCTTCCATTGAAATAAAGATTAGACCTATCAGAATTAGATACCTAACTCTTTGTTTCAGTCTTCTTCATCTCTTATCCTCTATCCATCTTCTTTATTAAATCAATTAGACAAATGATGTCATGCCTCTTTGTTTCTGATCTATAAATGAGTGAAGGGCCTGTTTTAGACCTAGTTCTAGAAGCCTCTTATGACTGATCAATCAACAAATTTTATTTCATTTAAAATGTGCTAAGGCTTGGCTCTATTACAGCCTAGAGTCAACTCTTGTGACAACATTTGTTGGCACCATTGTCAGGGACGGAGGACGATGTTATCTTCCCTGGGATATGAAAATTTTCAAATCTATCTCTTGATGGTGAACAAGGGATAGGAATTCAATTGGTTGTGATCATTCACCTAGTGACTCCTTGGTTCGTAGACTCTACATGATTTTGTTGGCGACTCCACTGGTCTCAAATGTCGAATTCATTCGTTGCTCGAATTGTTGTAAGGTTTGATCCTCTGGACTTTACAAATGTTTATGGTTTTCCAAACATTGTTCCGAACATTAAAATTTGGGAAGATGTCCTTCCTAAATTTGGAGAATATGAGGACGACAATCCCGCTCAACACTTGTTTGAATTCCACAAGCTCATGGAGGAATTAAATGTACATCATGAAGACATCCTCATGAAATTGTTTATGTTTTCATTGGAAAAAGATGCTAGACTCTGGTATAAATCTTTACCCCATTCCAATATTCCTTCATTGAGATATTTTCACACACTTTTTCATCAACATTGTAAGAGGATATATTCAGCTGAAATCCTTTTTGAAGATTGTTGTAATATAGGATTCATAAGACAAAAAGATCATGCAAATCCTCTTGAAGAGGAGGAAGAAACAATAGAAATTTCTCAAGTTGATGAATATGATCAGTATGAGAAAGAGTTGGCTCATAAAGAAGCTGGATCTTGTGAACATACTCAAGAAGAAGATATTCAGCATCATGGTCAACCTGCAAAATAGATAGAAAGGAATGATTGTTGTTTTATCCAGAAAATATAGAGACCACCTTCTCCTTTGACTAAAGAAGATATAGAATTACTCCTGCATATCTATGTTGTAGCCCCTACTCACAGAGATTTGCAGCTTTCACACAGTCCCGGATATGAGTGTCAAACTTCTTCCATTTCTGAAAATGCAAATTTGTTTTTAAATGATGACAGTCATGTATTTGATGGAACTTTACAGGAAGTTAGTGAACTTATTTATGGTGATTTCCTACCAGGAGATCAGATTTTAGACTCTACTTTGTTTCATGAAAAAGATATGGTTTCCATGTTTAATGATCCTGAAGAAATTTTGTTGTTCGAGAATGCTTTAGACTGTGATTTGCAGAAGTATGATTCTGAAATAAACAGTATGCTAGAGATAGTAACAAAGTGTCCTTTGCTTGAGAGATCCACAGTTGATGTCCCGATATTTTGTCTGACTGATGACCCTCTTGAGTTATTTGCTGAACCTAAATATGATGAGTATAGTGATGATTATTTCATCATTGTTGTAGAACAACTTGCTTCATATTTTTCGTGGAGGGATGAGGGTCTTCAGACAAGATTGTGCCATGATTTTAGAGATGCCATTGCAGATGATCTTGAAGGGTGCTCAGATATTCTCTTCAAGAATGATCCTAAGCATTATAAATCAGAACATAGAGTAGTCCTGGATGTTTTAAAACCTCAGGACCATATATTTTTCCAAGATCTTTTTGCTGATCTTTTAGATTCATTTAATGGAGGAGTATACTATGTCATGGATATTTGGTCACAAGAATCAATGAAAGGTTTGAAAATTCATGATCACCAATAGGTCAGATGGGAGTTGTCAGTTTCCTTTTTCAGCCTTCTCAAAGAAAGTGTGAGAAATTTTCAAATAAGTAGACAATTATTGGATTGGCTTCACTTGCATTTTCATATCATTTGATTCAGTGGGAATTTTTTAGTAGTTAGAGTAGGTGATGTATATAAATAAGCTTGACTTCGAGCATTAAATTACAGCAGTGGTTTTCAATATGTTTTCAATTCAATTTTGAATCCAGTATGGTTTTGTTTTAAAGAATCATCACTCCATAGCCCAATGAATGAATAAGCATTTTTTCGTTCCAAAAAGATGCAAGTAAAGTGACAGGGTTCAGAGTTTGATAAGGATGATTTCGGGTCGCCCGATGGATGAAGGAACTTGGTCTACTGTTCTTGGCACTATACAAGAAAGAACCATCCCTAGATGGAGCCTATGTTGGAAAAAATATTGAAATTTTGGCTTTCGGTAGCTTAGGAGGAAAAAATTTATAGTGTTTAGTTACTGAAAGTGCAGACTTTCGGTAGCTTAAATCTCAGGTTTCATATGTCCTTAGCTACCGAAAGTGTATCGGTCGAGACCAAGCATTCAAGCATCACGCATCAAGCCACATGGAGAAAGATCTCACGAGGAGGTATGGAAAAAATGCAATAAACATAAATAAAATCACTATAATAAGGTTTCACACAAATGCCACATCACCATTTCGGGGTTTCGGCCATCGGAGGTTTGGCCAACGTAAAGATTTTTAACCACTGCTCTATTTCCCCAAACCCGAAATCCCGAAATCGGGGTTTCGGGAC
Source organism: Picea engelmannii (assembly GCA_009831015.1). NCBI lineage: Eukaryota > Viridiplantae > Streptophyta > Pinopsida > Pinales > Pinaceae > Picea > Picea engelmannii. Next base: position 14,113 of record ML824867.1, read on the forward strand.
TTTCGATGGCTTACAGCGCTCTGAAATCTCACTTTTATCCACCGAAATCCAGGACTTTTGGCAGCTTAGATACCCCCGTTTTCAGCTTGTTAGCCACCGAAATCGCAAATTTTTTCCAATGGATAAACTACCTTAGCAAAAATCAATTTTCTCAGCCATGGAGAGGCCATTTTGTGTGCTGAAATGGTCAATTGAAATCTAAATATCCTAAGCTTTCCATTGGTGCATTCATATTTTCATTTGGATCTTGGGAAGGCAGTCAAAAGTCCCCTGAACGATGAGGTTCGTGGAAATTTTTTTTACTGTGCTGAGTCATAATTTTCAAATGATGATTCTGAGCGACTCGAATATCATTTTGAGAAACGGTCAGAATTTTTTGTGCCTAACACATTAGAGATCAATAACCTCCCTCATTTTTCCTACAGGTGTCATAGACTGGGAGAATCAAATCCATCTCTGAGCCCTAATTTTTGGATCTCAGAATTTCCCCGTTTGACACATGTTTTTGAAAGGGGGATATGGGAAAAATGGAAATGGATATCAGGAAACCGAGAGAGGTTTTTGGTCAGAAAAAATAGATGAACAAAAACCTCATTCATTTTATACACAGCTATCACGATTCGAGAGATACATAACCATAACCGCAGCCCCAGTTTTTAGCAGTTTGGCCCATTTTCTATGGCAGAAAGTTTCTGAAATTGATGGTAACTGTTGTTATTTTTTGGGAGGATTTCGACTTCAATACCTACATGAAATGCCTATTCATTTCTAGGGGGATTTATTTTGGAATCCAAATCATTTTTTAGTTATTTGAAAGGGGGCATAAGAAATATATTATTGTATGTTCTTGAAGAAAAAAAAGGGGGGGGGGGACAACCCGAGAGCCTTTTGGAGGCTAGGTTTGTAATGCATTCCTTTTCAGCAAATATAGAACAGAATTCCAAGAGATTCTACACCTTGTCATTGTCTAATTCTGTCTTCTTCCTGTGTTATTGTTTCTGAAGTTTTCATCACTTCTATTTCTTCCTTCCATTCATTGATTCAGCTTGTAATGGTTACAATTCAGTGATACTTCTGCTGTAGCTAATTTAAAGTGTTCCTTAAAGTGCATTTTTTCCTCTGTTTTTCCGTGAGTAGAACAAGACCTGCATCTTAATTGTTTTTTCTTATTCACAATATTTATTTGTTCATAGCTTTTCCTCTGTCTTGCTATGAGTAAGACAAGACCTGTGTTCAGATATTTGAAGTTTGGTGTTATTTCTTCCATTGAAATAAAGATTAAACCTATCAGAATTAGATACCTAACTCTTTGTTTCAGTCTTATTCATCTCCTATCCTCTATCCATATTCTTTATTAAATCAATTAGACAAACAATGTCATGCCTCTTCGTTTCTAATCTATAAATGAGTGAAGGGCCTATTTCAGACCTAGTTCTAGAAGCCTCTTATGACTGATCAATCAACAAATTTTATTACATTTAAAATGTGTGAAGGCTTGGCTCTATTACAGCCTAGAGTCAACTCTTGCGACAGCAGGGCTCTACATAGATACATCCAAACTGAAATGGATTTTCTAGATATCTCTTCACTCGGTGTTTCTTATCGATATGTCATTAAAATTGAGCAGAATTTTAAGCACCATAACAAACGGGAGTTCGGGTCTACAAATACGCAACAACCAAAGCATGACAAAGACAACCCTAACAAAAAGTCTCCCGAAAACCAATCCAAGACAAAGGAAAAGAAGGGTCACGGGAAGACAAAGAAGGACACTGTAAAATGGTGTGATTTCCACAAAAGCCACTGGCACAACACCGATGAATGTCGCTCAAAACATTCATTGGTCGTTGAGATCAAATAAAAAGAGATGAACCCTGATTCTAAATCTAATTATGAAAATAATGGTAAAGGACAGATCATTGACGTGGATCCCACTACTATTGTCGCGACCACAAAAATTCTACAACCAGAAGAACCAACAGATCCTGAAGAGGGGGAGTGCCCTTTTCATTCACAGATGTGGGTGAATGTAACCCCGCTGCATTTCATTGTTGATAACAGAATCCAGAAGAACAACATCTCGGCAAAGGTCGTCAAACAGTTGGGATTGTCAACAACACCACACCCGCAACCATACAACATCAGGTGGCTTCACCAAGGAGGAGATCTTCATGTCAGCCAACAATGTCGATTGTCATACGGCATCTAACCCTTCAAGGATGAGGTATTATATGTTGTTGCCCCATTGTATGTCTGTGATGTTCTCTTGGGCCAACCATATATGTGGATGCACCATACTGCTTATGAGTCTCAACCCCGTAGTGTCATTATTTCTCTGGGGGGTCATCTCTACAGAATACCAGGGGTAGTTCCAACTACTGTTCCACCTAAAAAGTGTCACAAGGTAGTATCTCATACTGCAAAATTTAGCTTCTTCACAATATGTTCAAAAGGAGAACAAAAGGACGTGGCAACCACTACAGCCTCGCCCCAAGCACCTTCTATCAAACAGAAGCAAGTTGACAAGGTTGCAGAAAAGCGCAAAGATTCCTTCTGCACATCATCCTATCATGTATCCTTACTTTTTGAATGGCCTCAGCCTCAACAAGTTCAAGACAAACTTCCACAAACTAAGCTACGCAACATCTCCAGCAAGGCAAGTAGCTCACCAAGATGTTGATTCAACAAACGCCTTTCCCTCTCCCCTGGGAACTCAATGCAATGGATACCATTGCTTCCTAAGGATGGAGGATTGATCCAAGTGGATATTGGTGGCCATCCACCTTTTCTAAATGGCTCAAAACAGTTTTCTGGCAATTTTGCCAATTTACTATTTTTAGCAGGTTTTAACTTTTGGGGCCATTTTGAGGGCCCAAATGAAGGCTTTTTCAGATTGATGTTCTCAATGAAATCCAAAAGCATGATTGAGCCACCAAAATTAATCTCCTCAACAATACCTTTCCAATGAGATATCACACACCTAAAACAGAGATAGTATGTAAAAGTTACGACCCCAGGAAGTTGATGTACTCACTTACCCAAATGGGGTCCACATGAATTTTGGCGCTTCATCTCCTAGGGTTAGGTTTTTGGATGTATAGGGTTTTTGGCATTCCTGTTTATTGTAAAAAGGCCTTCAGAGCCTCATTTTAACCATATTCTTGCGAATGCGAGTAGCTGTCACATCTCTTCTCAGAGATAAGTTGTCACCATTCTAGCGAGTCTTTCACTCTGTATTTTTACAGTCTCTGTGCATTTCTTTCATTAATAGAAATTGTGTATTACTGTATATCTATGTTTATGGTTGAAACTTTGATACATTTATGTTATCTTATTGAATATCTGTGATATCTCTGTGCATTTCTTTATTATATCTTTGCTCGCATTTCGTGCCGAAAATAATCTTGATCAGTGGTATCAGAGCAGGTTGTTCTTGATCATTTTTTCAGTGGATGTCCCCAACGAGGTCTGTGTATAGCAAGTTGGGTCTTTAGATTGTCTCTCTTAAAGACAATCTCTCTCGCACACCCAAGAAACCCTCAATGGAAAAAGAAAAGAAAAACAGCAGAGCAGATGATCCTATCAGTATGTTGTTTGAGCAAGCTCTCACGCGATAGAGGGACGGAATGATGGAGAATTTCTCCCACATCCTTCAATGCTTGTCGATAGCAACAACCACATATTCATCAAGAGACCACTTTGAAATCACCTCGCCTTTCAAGGTACAAGTTAATTTTGATATTCCTGTATTTGAAGGACAGATAGATGCAGAATCCCTAGAAAAATGGTTAACTCTGTGAGAAGGTTATTTCTCTGTTCATAATTTTTCTGACAAAGAAAAGATCACCTTCGCACTCCTTAAATATCTCCCTCATGTCAAACATTGGTGGGAAATGTACTGGAAGCAAAGTTCCACAGAGAATTCTGGAATATATGGGGTCGATCCCACTTGGAATTTTTTTGTGGATGCGGTAAAGGAACAGTATTATCATGTTGGCAACTATGAGGAAGAATACATGAGATGGACCACACTGTGGCAAGAGAGGGACCAAGAAGTTCCAAATTTCACCAATACCTTCCATACCTTGCGCACCAAGATGGGTATCAAAGACTCTAAACGACATTTTGTTCTGAAATACCATGGGGCTCTACAAAGATACATCCAAACTAAAATGGATTTTCTGGATATCCCTTCACTCGGAGCTACTTATCGATATTCTATTAAAATCGAGCAGAAATTTAAGCACCAGAACAAACGGGAGTTTGGGTCTACAAATCCGCAACAAGCAAAGCATGACAAAGACAACCCTAGCAAATAGTCTCCCGAAAACTAGTCCAAGACACAGGAAAAGAAGGGTCACGGGAAGACAAAGAAGGACAATGGAAAATGGTTTGAGTTCCACAAAATCCCCTAGCACAACACCGATGACTGTCGCTCAAAACAATCATTGGTGGCTGAGATCAAAGACAAAGAGCCGAACCCTAATTCAGAATTTGATTCTGAAAGTATGGGTAAAGGATAGATCATTGACGCAGATCCCACTGCTATTGTCACAACCGCATCAATTCTGCAACCAGAAAAACCAACAGATCCTGAAGAGGGGGAGCTCATTTTTAATTCATAGATGTGGGTGAATGGGACCCCGCTGCATTTTATTGTTGATAGCGGAGGCCAGAAGAACCTCATCTCAACAAAGGTCGTCAAAAAGTTGGGATTGTCGACAACACCACACCCACAACCATACAACATCGGGTGGCTTCTCCAAGGACTAGATCTCAGTGTCAGCCAACAATGTCGATTGTCATATGGCATCCAAACCTTCAAGGATGAGGTATTATGTGATGTTGCCCCACTGGATGTCTGTGATGTTCTCTTGGGCCAACCATATATGTGGAAGTGCCATGCTATTAATGAGTCTCGACCCTGCAGTGTCATTGTTTCTCTAGCGAGTCATCTCTATAGAATACCAGAGGTAGTTCCAACAACTGTTCCACCTAAAAAGTGCCACAAGGTAGTATCTCATACTGCAAAATTTAGCTTCTTCACAATCTGTTCAAAAGGAGAACAAAATGACACTGCAACCACTACAACCTCGCCCCAAGCACCTTATATAAAATAGAAGCAAGTCGAAAAGGTTGCAGAAAAGCGCAAAGATTCCTTCTATACATTGTCCTCTCATGTAGCCTGACTTGTTCAATGGCCTCAGCCTCAACAGGTTCACGACAAACTTCCACAAACTGAGCAACGCGACGTCTCCAGTAAGGCAAGTAGCTCACCAATATGCATATTCAACAAACGCCTTTCCCTCTCCCTCGGGAAATCAATGAAATGGATACCATTTCTTCCTAAGGAGGGAGGATTGATCTAGGTGGATATCGGTGGCCACCACCTTTTCCGAGTGGCTCAAAACAGTTTTCTGACAATTTTGGCAATTTACTATTTTTAGCAATTTTTAACTTCTGGGGCCATTTTGAGGGCCCAAATAAAGGTTTTTCGAGATCGATGCTCTCAATGATCATAAAAGGCATTATTAATCACCCAAAATGAATCTCCTCAACAATACCTTTCCAACGAGCTATCACATGCCTAAAATGGAGATCGTATGCAAAAGTTTTGACCCCGGGAAGTTGATGTACTCACTTACCCAAACGGGGCCCACATGACTTTTGGTGCTTCATCTCCTAGGGTTAGGTTTTTGGATGTCTAGGGTTTTTGGCATTCCTGATTATTTTAAAAAGGCCTTCAGAGCCTCATTGTAACCATTTATTGCGAATGCGAGTAGTCATCACATCTCTTCTCAGAGATAAGCTGCCACCATTCTAGCGAGTCTTTCACTCTGTATTTTTACAGTCTCTGTACATTTATTTCATTAATAGAAATCGTGCATTATTGTATATATGTGTTTATGGTTGCCTCTGATAAATATATGTTATCTTATTGAATATTTGTGCATTTCTTTATTATATCTCCGCTCGCATTTCATGCAGAAAATAATTTGGATCAGTTGTATCAGAGCAGGTTGTTCTTGATCTTTTTTTCAGTGCATATCCCCAACGAGGTATGAGTATAGAAACTTGGGTCTCAAGCTTGTCTCTCTTGAATACAATCGATTTTTCACACCCAAGAAACCCTAAATGGTGGAAGAAAAGAAAAACAACGGAGCAGACGATCATATCAATCTGTTGCTTGAGCAGAAACAAACTCTCACGCGACAGGGGGACGAAATGATGGAGAATTTTTCCCACATCCTTCAACACTTGCCGATAGAAACAGGTGCATATTCATCAAGCGACCACTTCGGAAGCACCTCGCCTTTCAAGGCACAAGTTAATTTTGATATTCCTGTATTTGAAGGACAAATAGATGCAGAAGCCCTAGAAAAATGGTTAACTCTACTGGAAGGTTATTTCTCTGTTCACAATTTTTTCGACAAAGAAAAGATCACCTTTGCACTCCTTAAAGATCTCCCTCATGTCAAACATTGGTGGGAAACATACTGGGTGTAAAGTTCCACAGAGGAGTCTGGAATATGTGGGGTCAAGCCCACTTGGGATTTTTTGTGGAGGAGATAAAGGAACAGTATTATCTTGTTGGCAACTATGAGGACCAGTACATGAGATGGAACACACTGTAGAAAGAGAGGGGCTAAGAAGTTCTGGAGTTCACCAATACCTTCCATACCTTGCGCACCAAGCTGGGTATCAAATACTCTGAACGACATTTGGTTCTCAAATACCGTGGGGCTCTACATGGATACATCCAAACTGAAATGGATTTTATGGATATCTCTTCACTCGGTGCTGCTTATCGATATGACGTTAAAATCAAGCAGAAATTTAAGCACCAAAACAAACGAGAGTTCGGGTCTACAAATACGCAACAACCAAAGTATGACAAAGATAGCCCTAAAAAACAGTCTCCTGAAAACTAGTCCAAGACACAGGAAAAGAAGGGTCACGGGAAGACAAAGAAGGACACCGAAAAATGGTGTGAGTTCCACAAATTCCCTTGGCACAACACTGATGAATGTAGCTCAAAACAGTCATTGGTGGTCGATATCAAAGACAAAGAGCCAAACCCTGATTCAGAATATGATTCTGAAAATAATGGTAAAGGACAGATCATTGGCGTGGACCCCACTGCTATTTTCGCGACCGCAAAAATTCTGCAACCAGAAGAACCAACAAGTCATGAAGGGGGGGAGCACCTTTTTCATTAACAGATTTGGGTGAATGGGACCCTGCTGCATTTTATTGTTGATAGCGGAAGCCAAAAGAACCTCCTCTCAGGAGAGGTCGTCAAACAGTTGGGATTGTCGACAACACCACACCCACAACCATACAACATTGGGTGGCTTCACCAAGGACGATATCTCCGTGTCAGCCAACAATGTTGATTGTCATACGGCATCCAACCTTTAAGGATGAGGTATTATGTGATGTTTCCCCACTAGATGTATGTGATGTTCTCTTTGGCCAACCATATATGTGGAAGCCCCATGTTGTTTATGAGTCTCAACCCCGCAGTGTCATTGTTTCTCTGGGGGGTCATCTCTATAGAATACCATAGGTAGTTCCAACTACTGTTCCACCTAAAAAGTGCGGCAAGGTAGTATCTCATACTGTAAAATTTAGCTTCTTCACAATCTGTTCAAAATGAGAATAGAAGGACACTGCAACCACTACAGCCTCGCCCTAAGCACCTTCTATCAAACAAAAGCAAGTCAAAAATTTTGGAGAGATTCCTTTTGTAAATCATCCTCTCATGTAGCCTGACTTGTTAAATGGCCTCATCCTCAACAAGTTCACGACAAACTTCCACAAACTGAGCAACGCGACATCTCCAGCAAAGCAAGTAGGTCACCAAGATGCGGATTCAGCAAACGCCTTTCCCTCTCCCCCGGGAACTCAACTCAATGGAGACCATTACTTCCTAAGGAGGGAGGATTGATCCAGCTGTATATCAGTGGCCACCCACCTTTTTATTCTAGCTCAAGACAGTTTTCTGGAAATTTTGGCAATTTACTATTTTTAGCTTCTTCACAATCTGTTCAAAAGGAGAACAGAAGGACACTGCAACCACTTTAGCCTCGCCGCAAGCACCTTCTATTAAATATAAGAAAATCAAAAAGGTTGCAGAGATTCCTTCTGTACATCGTCCTCTCATGTAGCCTGACTTGTTGAACAGCCTCAACCTCAACAGGTTCGCGACAAACTTCCACAAACTGAGCAGCGTGACATCTCCAGTAAGGCAAGCAGCTCACCAACATACGTATTCAGCAAACACCTTTCCCTCTCCCCCGAGAACTCAATGTAACAGAGAACATTGCTTCCTAAGGAGGGAGGATTGATCCAGCTAGATATCGGTGGCCACCCACCTTTTTCGACTGGTTCAAGACAGTTTTCTGGCAATTTTGGAAATTTACTATTTTTAGCTATTTTTAACTTCTGGGGCCATTTTGAGGGCCCAAATGAAGGTTTTTTGATATCAATGTTCTCAATGATATCCATAGTAATGATTGAGCCCCCAAAATGAATCTCCTCATCAATACCTTTCCAACGAGCTATAACAGGCCTAAAACGAAGATCGTATGCAAAAGTTACCACCCGGAGAAGTTGATGTACTCACTTACCCAAATGGGGCCCACATGACTTTTGGCGCTTCATCTCCTAGGGTTAGGTTTTTGGATGTCTAGGGTTTTTGACATTCCTGTTTATTTTAAAAAGGCCTTCAGAGCCTCATTGTAACCATCTTCTTCCAAATGCAAGTAGTCATCACATCTCTTCTTAGAGATAAGTTTCCACCATTCTAGCGAGTCTTTCACTCTGTATTTTTACAGTCTCTGTACATTTCTTTCATTAATAGAAATCATGTATTACTGTATATCTATGTTTATGGTTGCATCTCTGATACATTTATGTTATCTTATTGAATATCTGCGATATCTCTGTGCATTTCTTTATTATATCTTCGCTCGCATTTCGTGCCGAAAATAATCTTGATCAGTGGTATCAGAGCAAGTTGTTCTTGATCATTTTTTCAGTGCATGTCCCGGACGAGTTCTGAGTATAGAAATTTGGGTCTTGAGCTTGTATATCTTGAATAAAATCGCTCTCGCACACCCAAGAAACCCTCAATGGTGGAAGAAAAGAAAAACGAGGGAGCAGACGATCCTATCAGTCTGTTTCTTGAGAAAGCTCTCATGCGACAGAGGGACGAAATGATGGAGAATTTTTCCCACATCCTTCAACGCTTGCCGATAGCAACAGGCACATATTCATCATGCGGCCACTTTGGAAGCACCTCGCATTTCAAGGTACAAGTTAATTTTGATATTCCTATATTTGAAGGACAGATAGATGCAGAATCCCTAGAAAAAGGGTTAACTCTGCTAGAAGGTTATTTCTTTGTTCACAATTTTTTCGACAAAGAAAAGATCACCTTTGAACTCCTTAAATCTCTCCCTCATGTCAAACATTGGTGGGAAACTTACTGGGAGAAAATTTCCATAGAGGAGTCTGGAATATATGGGGCCGAGTCCACTTGGGATTTTTTTGTGGATGCGGTAAAGGAACAGTATTATCCTGTTGGAAACTATGAGGACCAGTACATGAGATGGACCACACTGCAGCAAGAGAGGGGCCAAGCAGTTCTGGAGTTCACCAATACCTTCCATACCTTGCGCACCAAGCTGGGTATCAAGGACTCTGAATGACATTTGGTTCTCAAATACCATGGGGCTCTACACAGATACATCCAAACTGAAATAGATTTTATGGATATCTCTTCACTCGGTGTTGCTTATCGATATGTCATTAAAATCGACTAGAAATTTAAGCACCAAAAAAAATGGGAGTTCGGGTCTACAAATCCACAACAACCAAAGTATGAAAAAGACAGCCCTAACAAAAATTCTTCCAAAAACTAGTCAAAGACACAGGAAAAGAAGGGTCATGGGAAGAAAAAGAAGGACATCGAAAAATGTTGTGAGTTCATCAAAATCCCCTGGCACAACACCGATGAATTTCGGTCAAAACAGTCATTGGTGGCTGAGATCAAAGAGAAAGAGCCAATCCCTGATTCAAAATATGATTCTGGAAATAATGGTAAAGGACAGATCATTGACGAGGACCCCACTGATATTTTCGTGACCGCAGCAATTCTGCAACCAGAAGAACCAACATATCCTGAAGAGGGGGAGCACCTTTTTCATTCACAGATGTGGGTGAATGGGACCCTGCTGCATTTTATTGTTGATAGACGAAGCCAAAAGAACCTCATATCAGCAAAGGTCATCAAATAATTGGGATTGTCGACAACACCACACCCGCAACCATACAACATTGGGTGGCTTCGCCAAGGATGAGATATGTGTGTCAGCCAACAATGTCGATTGTCATACGACATCCAACCCTTCAAGGATGAGGTATTATGTGATGTTGCCCCACTGGATGTCTGTGATGTTCTCCTTGTCCAACCATATATGTGGAAGAGCCATGTTTTTTATGAGTCTGGACCCCGCAGTGTCATTGTTTCTATGGGGGGTCATCTCTACAGAATACCAGAGTTAGTTCCAACTATTGTTCCACCTAAAAAGTGCCACAAGGTAGTATCTCATACTGCAAAATTTAGCTTCTTCACAATCTATTCAAAAGGAGAAAAAAAGGACACTTCAACGCAATGGAGACCATTACTTCCTAAGGAGGTAGGATTGATCTAGGTGGATATCGGTGGCCACCCACCTTTTCCGACTGGCTCAAAACCATTTTCTGGCAATTTTGGCAATTTACTATTTTTAGCAGTTTTTAACTTTCGGGGCCATTTTGAGGGACCAAATGAAGGATTTTCATGATAGATGTTCTCAATGATATAAAAAGGAATTATCTATCCCCTAAAATGAATCTCCTCGATAATACCTTTCCAACGAGCTATCACATGCCTAAAACGGAGATCGTATGCAAAAGTTACAACCCCGGGAAGTTGATGTACTCACTTACCCAAACGAGGCCCACATGAATTTTGGTGGTTCATCTCCTAGGGTTAGGTTTTTGGATGTCTAGGGTTTTTGGCATTCCTTTCTATTGTAAACAGGCCTTCAGAGCCTCATTTTAACCATATTTTTGCGAATGCGAGTAGCCGTCACATCTCTTCTCGGAGATAAGCTGGCACCATTCTAGCGAGTCTTTCACTCTGTATTTTTACAGTCTCTGTACATTTCTTTAATTAATGGAAATCATGTATTACTATATATCTGTGTTTATGGTTGCAACTCTGATACATTTATGTTATCTTATTAAATATCTTCGATATCTCTCTACATTTCTTTATTATATCTCCACTCGCATTTTGTGCCGAAAATAATCTGGATCATTGGTATTAGAGCAGGTTGTTCTTGATCATTTTTTCCGTGCATGTCCTCGAGGAGGTTAGAGTATATAAATTTGGGTCTCAAGCTTGTCTCTCTTGAAGACAATTTCTCTCGCACACCCAAGAAACCCTCAATGGTGGAAGAAAAGAAAAATGACAGAGCAGACGATCCTATCAGTCTGTTGCTTGAGAAAGCTCTCACGCGACAGAGGGACGAAATGATGGAGAATTTTTCCCACATCCTTCAACGGCTACCGATAGCAACAGGCGCATCTTCATCAAGAGGCCACTTTGGAAGCACCTCGTCTTTCAAGGTACAAGTTAATTTTGATATTCCTGAATTTGAAGGACAGATAGATGGAGAATCCCTAGAAAAATGGTTAACTCTGCTAGAAGGTTATTTTTTTGTTCACAATTTTTTCGACAAAGAAAAGATCACCTTCGCACTCCTTAAAGATCTCCCTCATGTCAAACATTGGTGGGAAACTTACTGGGAGAAAATTTCTATAGAGTCTGGAATATATGGGGCCGAGCCCACTTGGGATTATTTTGTGGATGCAGTTAAAGAACAGTTTTATCCTATTGGCAACTATGAGGACCAGTACATGAGATGGACCACACTGCAGCAAGAGAGGGGCCAAGAAGTTCTGGAGTTCACCAATACATTCCATACCTTGCACACCAAGCTGGGTATCAAAGACTTCAAACGACATTTGGTTCTCAAATACCATGGGGCTCTACATAGATACATCCAAACTGAAATGGATTTTCTAAATATCTCTTCACTCGGTGCTACTTATCGATATGCCATTAAAATCGAGCAGAAATTTAAGCACCAAAGAAAACGGGAGTTCGGGTCTACAAATCCACAACAACCAAAGTATGAAAAAGACAACCCTAACAAACAGTCTTCCGAAAACCAATCCAAGACACAGGAAAAGAAGGGTCATGGGAAGACAAAGAAGGACACCGAAAAATGGTGTGAGTTCCACAAAACGGGAGTTTGGTTCTACAAATCTGCAACAACCAAAGTATGACAAAGACAACCCTAACAAACAGTCTCCCAAAAACCAATCCAAGACACAGGAAAAGAAGGGTCACGGGAAAACAAAGAAGGACACCGGAAAATGGTGTGAGTTCCACAAAAGCCCCTAGCACAACACCGATGAATGTCGCTCAAAACAGTCATTGGTGGCTGAGATCAAAGAGAGAGAGTCGATCCCTGATTCAGAATCTAATTTTGAAAATAATGGTAAACGACAGATCATTGGTGCAGACCCCACTGCTATTGTTGTGACCGCAACAATTCTGCAACCAGAAGAACCAACATATCCTGAAGAGGGGGAGCGCCTTTTTCATTCACATATGTGGGTGAATGGGACCCCGCTGCATTTTATTGTTGAAAGAGGAATCCAAAAGAACCTCATCTCAGCAGAGGTCATCAAACAGTTGGGATTGTCGACAACACCACACCTGCAACCATACAACATCGAGTGGCTTTGGAAAGGATGAGATCTGTGTGTTAGCCAACAATGTCGATTGTCATACAGCATCCAACCCTTCAAGGATGAGGTATTATGTGATGTTTCCCCACTGGATGTATGTGATGTTCTCCATGTCCAACCATATATGTGGAAGTGCCATGTTTTTTATGAGTCTCAACCCCGCAGTGTCATTGTTTCTCTAGGGGGTCATCTCTACAAAATACCAGAGGTAGTTCCAACTACTGTTCCACCTAAAACGTGTCACAAGGTAATATATCATACTACAAAATTTAGCTTCTTCACAATCTGTTCAAAAGGAGAACATAAGGACACTGCAACCACTACAACCTCGCCCCAAGCACCTTCTATCAAACATAATCAAGTCAACAAGGTTGCAGCAAAGAGAAAAGATTCCTTATGCACATCATCCTATTATGTAGCCCAACTTGTTGAATGGCCTCAACCTCAACAGGTTCGCAACAAACTTCCACAAACTAAGCAACGCGACGTCTGCAACAAGGCAACCAGCTCACCAAGATGCAGATTCAGCAAACACCTTTCCCTCTCCCCCTGGAACTCAATGTAATGGAGACCATTGCTTCCTAAGGAGTGAGGATTGATCTAGGTGGATATCGGTGGCCACCCACCTTTTCCAACTAGCTCAAAACAATTTTCTGGCAATTTTGGTAATTTACTATTTTTAGTTGTTTTTAACTTTCGGGGCCACTTTGAGGGCCCAACTGAAGGTTTTTCTAGATAGATGTTCACAATGATAGATGAAGGCATAATTAATCCCCTAAAATGAATCTCCTCGACAATACCTTTCCAACGAGCTATCACATGCCTAAAACGGAGATCGTATGCCCACATGACTTTTGGCGCTTCATCTCCTAGGGTTAGGTTTTTGGATGTCTAGGGTTTTTGGCATTCCTGTTTATTATAAAAATGCCTTCAAATCCTAATTGTAACCATCTTCTTGCAAATGTGAGTAGCCATCACATCTCTTCTCAGAGATAAGATGCCACCATTCTAACAAGTCTTTCACTCTGTATTTTTACAGTCTTTGTACATTTCTTTCATTAATAGAAATTGTGTATTAATTTATATATGTGTTTATGGTTGCATCTCTAATACATTTATGTTATCTTATTGAATCTTTGTGATATCTTTGTGCATTTCTTTATTATATCTCCACTCACATTTCGTGCCGAAAATAATCCAGATCAGTGGTATCAAAACAGGTTGTTCTTGATCATTTTTTCAGTGCATGTCCCCGACAAGGTCCAAATATATCAAGTTGGGTCTCAAGCTTGCCTCTCTTGAAGACAATCTCTCTCACACACCCAAGAAACCCTCAATTGTGGAAGAAAAGAAAAACGATGGAGCAAACGATCATATCAGTATGTTGCTTGAGCAAGCTCTCACGTGACAGAGGGACGAAATGATGGAGAATTTTTCCCAAATCCTTCAACGCCTGCCGATAGCAATAGGCGCATCTTCATCAAGTGGCCACTTTGGAAGCACCTTTCCTTTCAAGGTACAAGTTAATTTTGATAGTCCTATATTTGAAGGACAGATAGATGCAGAAGCCCTAGAAAAATGATTAACTCTGCTAGAAGGTTATTTCTCTATTTACAATTTTTTCGACGAAGAAAAGATCACCTTCGCACTCCTTAAAGCTCTCCCTCACATCAAACATTGGTGGAAAACTTACTGGGAGAAAATTTCCACAGAGGAGTCTGGAATATATGGGGTCAATCCCATTAGGGATTTTTTGTGGATGTGGTAAAGGAACAATATTATCCTGTTGGAAACTATGAGGACCAGTACATGAGATGGACCACACTTTGGCAAGAGAGGGGCCAAGCAGTTCTAGAGTTCACCAATACCTTCCATACCTTGCGCACCAAGCTGGGTATCAAAGACTCTGAACGACATTTGGTTCTCAAATACCGTGGGCTCTACACAGATACATCCAAATTGAAATGGAACTTATGGATATCTCTTCACTCAGTGTTGTTTATCGATATGTCGTTAAAATCGCGCAAAAATCTAAGCACCAAAACAAACGGGAGTTCGGTTCTACAAATCCGAAACAACCATAGTATGACAAAAGACATCCCTAACAAAAAGTCTCCCAAAAACCATTCCAAGACACATGAAAAGAAGGGTCACGGGAAGACAAAGAAGGACACCGGAAAATGATGTGAGTTCCACAAAATCCCCTGGCACAACACCGATGAATTTCGCTCAAAACAGTTATTGGTGGAAGAGATAAAATACAAAGAGCCGAACCCTGATTCAGAATTTGATTCTGAAAATGATGGTAAAGGATAGATCATTGACTTAGACCCCACTGCTATTGTCACGACCGCAGCAATTCTGCAACCAAAAGAACCAACAGATCCTGAAGAGGGAGAGCGCCTTTTGCATTCAGGGATGTGGTTGAATGGGACCCCGCTTCATTTTATTGTTGATAGCGGAATCCAGAAGAACGTCATCTCAGCAGAGCTCATCAAACAGTTGGGATTGTCGACAACACCACACCCGCAACCATACAAAATCGGGTGGCTTTGCAAAGGATGAGATATTCTTTCCAGCCAACAATGTAAATTGTCATACGGCATCCAACCCTTCAAGGATGAGTTATTATGTGATGTCTCCCCACTGGATGTCTGTGATGTTCTCTTGGGCCAACCATGTATGTGGAAGCGTCATGTTGTTTATGAGTCTCGACCCCGCAGTGTCATTGTTTCTCTGGGGGGTCATCTCTACAGAATACAAGAGGTAGTTCCAACTATTGTTCCACCTAAAAAGTGCCACAAGGTAGTATCTCATACTACAAAATTTAGCTTCTTCACAATCTGTTCAAAAGAAGAACAGAAGGACACTGCAACCACTAGAACCTTGCCCCAAACACCTTCTATCAAACAAAAGCAAGTCTAAAAGGTTGCAACAAAGCGCAAATATTCCTTCTACACATCGTCCTCTCATGTAGCTCGAATTGTTGAATGGCTTCAGTCTCAACAGAATCGTGACAAACTTCCACAAACTGAGTAGCGTGACGTCTCCAGCAAGGCAAGCAGCTCACCAAGACACAGATTCAGCAAACGCCTTTCCCTCTCCCTGGGAAACTTAACACAATGGAGAAAATTTCTTCCTAAGGGGGGAGGATTGATCCAGGTGGATATTGGTGTCCACCCACCTCTTCTGACTAACTCAAAACAGTTTTCTGGCAATTTTGGCTATTTACTATTTTTAGCAGTTTTTAAATTCTGGGGCCATTTTGAGGGCCCAAATGAAGGTTTTTCTAGATAGATGTTCTCAATGATAGTCGAAGGAATTGATGAGCCCTCAAAATGAATCTCCTCAACAATACATTTCCAACGAGCTATCACATGCCTAAAACGGATATCGTATGCAAAAGTTACGACCCAGAGAAGTTGATGTACTCACTTACCCAAACGAGGCCCACATGACTTTTGGCGCTTCATCTCCTAGGGTTAGGTTTTTGGATGTCTAGGAATTTTTTCATTCCTTTTTATTGTAAAGAGGCCTTCAAAGCCTCGTTGTAACCATCTTCTTGCGAATGCGAGTAGCCGTCATATGTTTTCTCAGAGATAAGATGGCACCATTCTAGCGAGTCTTTCACTCTGTATTTTTACAGTCTCTATACATTTATTTCATTAATAGAAATCGTGTATTAATGTATCTATGTGTTTATGGTTGCATCTCTGAAACATTTCTGTTATCTTTTTGAATATCTCTGATATCTCTATGGATTTCTTTATTATATCTCCGCTCGCATTTCGTGTCGAAAATAATCAGGATCAGTGGTACCAGAGTAGGTTGTTCTTGATCGTTTTTACAGTCCATGTCCCCAACGAGGTTCGAGTATAGCAATTTGGGTCTCGAGCTTGTCTCTCTTGAATACAATCACTCTCGCACACCCAAGAAACTCTCAATTGCAGAAGAAAACAAAAACGACGGAGCAGATGATCCTATTAGTCTTTTGCTTGAGAAGGCTCTCACGCGACAGAGGAACGAAATGATGGAGAATTTTTCCCACATCCTTCAATGCCTGCCAAAAGAAACAAGCACATCTTCATCAAGCGACCACTTTGGAAACACCTCAGCTTTCAAGGTACAAGTTAATTTTGATATTTACATATTTGAAGGACACATAGATGCAGAAGCCCTAGAAAAATGGTTAACTCTGCTAGAAGGTTATTTCTCTGTTCACAATTTTTCTAACAAAGAAAAGATCACCTTCACAATCCTTAAACCTCTCCCTCATGTCAAACATTGGTGGGAAACTTACTGGGAGAAAATTTCCATAGAGGAGTCTAGAATATATGGGGTCAAGCCCACTTGGGATTTTTTTGTGGATGTGGTAAAGGAACAGTATTATCCTTCTGAAAACTATGAGGACCAGTACATGAGATGGACCACACTGCGGCAAGAGAGGGGACAAGCAGTTCCATAGTTCACCAATACCCTCCATACCTTGCACACCAAGCTGGGTATCAAAGACTCTGAACGACATTTGGTTCTGAAATACCGTGGGGCTCTACACAGATACATCCAAACTGAAATGGATTTTCTGGATATCTCTTCACTCGGTGTTGCTTATCGATATGTCGTTAAAATCGAGCAGAAATTTAAGCACCAGAACAAACGGGAGTTTGGGTCTACAAATCTGCAACAAACAAAGTATGACAAAGATAGCCCTAAAAAACAGTCTCCCGAAAACCAATCCAAGACACAGGAAAAGAAGGGTCAAGGGAAGACAAAGAAGGACACTGGAAAATGGTGCGAGTTCCACAAAATCCCCTGGCACAACACCGATGAATGTCGCTCAAAACAATCATTGTTGGCCGAGATCAAAGAAAAAGAGCCAACCCCTGATTCAGAATCTGATTCTGAAAATAATGGTAAAGGACAGATCATTGATGCGGACCCCACTGCTATTGTCACGACTGCAACAATTATGCAACCAGAAGTACCAATAGATCCTTAAGAGGGGGAGCACATTTTTCATTCATAGATGTAGGTGAATGGGACCCTGCTGCATTTTATTGTTGACAGCGGAAGCTAGAAGAACCTCATCTCACTAGAGGTCATCAAACAGGTTGGATTGTTGACAACAGCACACCCGCAACCATACAACATCGGGTGGATTCGCCAAGGACGAGATCTCTATGTCAGCCAACAATGTCGATTTTCATACGACATCCAACCCTTCAAGGATGAGGTATTATGTGATGTTGCCCCACCGAATGTCTGTGATGTTCTCTTGGGCTAATCATATATGTGGAAGAGTCATGTTGTTTATGAGTCTCGACCCCACAGTGACATTGTTTCTCTGGGGCGTCATCTCTACAGAATACTAGAGGTATTTCCAACTACAGTTCCACTTAAAAAGTGCCGCAAGGTAGTATCTCATACTGCAAAATTTAGCTTCTTCACAATCTGTTCAAAAGGAGAATAGAAGGACATTGCAACCACTACAACCTTGCCCCAAGAACCTGCTATCAAACAGAAGCAAGTCAACAAGGTTGCAAAAAACTGCAATGATTCATTCTATACATCGTCCTCTCATGTATCCCAATTTGTTGAATTGCCTCAGCCTCAACAAGTTCACAACAAACTTGCACAAACTAAGCAGCGCGACGTCTCCAGCAAGGCAAGCAGCTCACCAAAATGAAGATTCACCAAATGCCTTCCCTCTCCCCCAGGAACTCAACGCAATCGATACCATTTCTTCCTAAGGAGGGAGGATTGATACAGGTGGATATCAGTGGCCACCCACCTTTTCCAACTGTCTCAAAACAATTTTCTGGCAATTTTGGCAATTTACTAGTTTTAGCAGTTTTTAACTTTCGGGACCATTTTGATGGTGCAAATGAAGGTTTTTCGAGATCAATTTTATCAATGATATCCAAAGGCATGATTGAGCCCCAAAAATTAATATCCTCAACAATACCTTTCCAACGAGCTATCACACGCCTAAAACGAAGATTGTATGCAAAATTTACGACCCCGGGAAGTTGATGTACTCACTTACCCAAAGGGGGCCCACATGACTTTTGGTGCTTCATATCCTAGGGTTAGGTTAGGAATTCATGTTTATTGTTTAAATTACTTCAGAGCCTCATTGTAACCATATTCCTATGAATGAGTAGTCATCACATCTCTTCTCAAAGATAAGCTACCACCATTCTAGTGAGTCTTTCACTTTGTATTTTTACAGTCTCTGTACATTTTTTTCATTAATAGAAATCGTGTATTACTGTATATATGTGTTTATGGTTCCATATCTGATACATTTATGTTATATTATTGAATATCTGTGATATCTCTATGCATTTCTTTATTATATCTTCGCTCGCATTTCGTGCCGAAAATAATCCAGATCAATGGTATCAGAGTAGGTTGTTCTTGATCATTTTTTCAGTGCATGTCCCCGACGAGCTCCAAGTATAGAAAGTTGGGTCTCGAGCTTGTCTCTCTTGAAAAAAATCGTTCTCGCACACCTAGGAAACCCCCAATTACAGAAGAAAAGAGAAACGACGGAGTAGACGATCCTATCAGTCTATTGCTTGAGCAAGCTCTCATGCGACAGAGGGACGAAATAATGGAGAATTTTTCCCACATCCTTCAAATCCTGCTGAAAGAAAAAGGGGCATATTCATCAAGCGGCCACTTTGGAAGAACCTTTCCTTTCAAAGTACAAGTTAATTTTTATATTCACGTATTTGAAGGACAGATAGATGTAAAATCCCTAGAAAAATGGTTAACTCTGCTAGAAGATTATTTCTCTATTTACAATTTTTTCGACAAAAAAAAGATCACCTTCACTCTCCTTAAAGCTCTCCCTCATGTCATGGTGGGAAACTTACTGGGAGCAAAGTTCCACAGAGGAGTCTGGAATATATGGGGTCGAGCCCACTTGGGTTTTTTTTGTGGATGCAGTAAAGGAACAGTATTATCCTATTGGAAACTATGAGGAATAGTACATGAGATGGACCATACTGCGGCAAGAGAGGAGCCAAGCAGTTCCAAAGTTCACCAATACCTTCCATACCTTGTGCACCAAGCTGGGTATCAAAGACTCCAAACGAAATTTGGTTCTAAAATATCATGGGGCTCTACACAGATACATCCATACTAAAATGGATTTTTTGGATATCTCTTCACTGAGTGCTGCTTATCGATATGTTGTTAAAATTGAGAAAAAATTTAAGCACCAGAACAAACAGGAGTTTGGATCTACAAATTTTCAACAACCAAAGTATGACAAAGACAGCCCTAAAAAACAGTCTCTCGAAAACCAGTCCAAGACACAGGAAAAGAAGGGTCATGGGAAGACAAAGAAGGACACCGAAAAATGGTGTGAGTTCCACAAAATCCTCTGGCACAACACCGATGAATGTCGCTCAAAACAGTCATTGTTGGCCAAGATCAAAGACAAAGAGTCGAACCCTGATTCAGAATCTCATTCTAAAAATAATGGTAAAGGACAGATCATTGATGCGGACCCCACTGTTATTGTCATGACCACAACAATTCTGCAACCAAAAGAACCAGTAGATCTTGAAGAGGGTGAGCTCCTTTTTCATTCACAGATGTGGGTGAATGGGACCCCACTTCATTTTATTGTTGATAGCAGAAGCCAAAAGAACCTCATCTTAGTAGAGGTGATCAAACAATTGGGATTGTCGACAACACCACACCCGCAACCATACAACATCGGGGGGCTTTGCCAAGGATGAGATCTCCATGTCAACCAACAATGTCAATTGTCATATGGCATCCAACCCTTCAAGGATGAGGTATTATGTGATGTTTCCCCACTAGATGTTTGTGATGTCCTCTTGGGCCAACCATATATGTGGAAGTTCCATGTTGTTTATGAGTCTCGACCCCACAGTGTCATTGTTTCCCTAGGGGATCATCTCTACAGAATACCAGAGATAGTTCCAACTACTATTCCACCTAAAAAGTGCCACAAGGTAGTATCTCATACTACAAAATTTAGCTTCTTCACAATCTGTTCAAAAGGAGAACAGAAGGAAACTGCAACCACTACAGCCTCGCCCCAAGCACCTTCTATCAAACAAAAGCAAGTTGACAAGGTTGCAGAAAAGCGCAAAGATTCCTTCTACACATCATCCTCTCATGTAGCCTAAATTTTTGAACAGCCTCAACCTAAACAGGTTCGTGACAAACTTCACACAAATTGAGCAGTGCGACGTCTCCAGCAAGGCAAGCAGCTCACCAAGATGCAGATTGAGCAAACGCCCTTCTCTCACACCTAAAAACTCAACCCAATGGAGACCATTTCTTCCTAAGGAGGGAGGATTGATCCAGGTAGATGTCGGTGACAACCCACCTTTTTTCGACTGGCTCAAAATAGTTTTCTGGCCATTTTGGCAATTTACTATTTTTAGCAATTTTTAACTTTCAGTGCCATTTTGAGGGCCCAAATGAAGGTTTTTCAAGATAAATTTTCTTAATAATAGCTGAAGGAATTATTGAAACCCCAAAATGAATCTCCTCAACAATACCTTTCCAACGAGCTACACACGCCTAAAATGGAGATCGTATGCAAAAGTTACGACCCCTAGAAGTCGATGTACTCACTTACCTAAACGGGGCCCACATGACTTTTGGTGCTTCATCTCCTAGGGTTAGGTTTTTGGATGTCTAGGGTTTTTGGAATTCCTGTTTATTGTAAAAAGGCCTTCAGAGCCTCATTGTAACCATCTTCTTGCAAATGCGAGTAGTTGTCACATCTCTTCTCAGAGATAAGTTACCACCATTCTAGCGAGTCTTTCACTCTATATTTTTATAGTCTCTGTACATTTATTTCATTAATAGAAATCATGTATTACTATATATCTGTGTTTATGGTTTCATCTCTGATACATTTATGTTATCTTATTGAATATTTGCAATATCTCTGTGCATTTATTTATTATATCTCTGCTCTCATTTCATGCCGAAAGTAATCGGGATCAGTGGTATCAGAGTTTTTTCAGTGCATGTCCCCGACAAGGTCCGAGTATAGAAATTTGGGTCTCGATCTTGTCTCTCTTGAAGAAAATTGCTCTCGCACACCCAAGAAACCCTCAATGGCAGAAGAAAAGAAAAATGACGGAGCAGGCGATCCTATCAGTCTGTTGCTTGAGCAAGCTCTCATGCGACAAAGGGATGAAATGATGGAGAATTCTTCCCACATCCTTCAACGTATGGCGATAGAAACAGGTGCATCTTCATCAAGCGGCCACTTTGGAAGCACCTCGCCTTTCAAGGTACAAGTTAATTTTGATATTCATGTATTTGAAGGACATATAGATGCAGAAGCCCTAGAAAAATGGTTAACTCTGCTAGAAGGTTATTTCTATGTTCACAATTTTTTCGACAAAGAGAATATCACCTTCGCACTCCTTAAAACTCTCCCTCATGTCAAACATTGGTGGGAAAATTAATGGAATAAAAGTTCCACAGAGGAGTCTGGAATATATGGGGTCGAGCACACTTGGGATTTTTTGTGGATGCAGTAAAAGAATAGTATTATCCTGTTGGCAACTATGAGGACCGATGCATGAGATGGACCACACTGCGGCATGAGAGGGGCCAAGCAGTTCTAGAGTTCACCAATACCTTCCATACCTTGTGCACCAAGATAGGTATCAAAGACTCTGAACAACATTTGGTTCTGAAATACCGTGGGGCTCTACACAGATACATCCAAGCTAAAATGGATTTTTTGGATATCTCTTCACTCGATGTTGCTTATCGATATGTCATTAAAATAAAGAAGAAATTTAAGCACCAGAAAAAATGGGAGTTTGGGTCTACAAATCCACAACAACCAAAGTATGACAAAGACATCCCTAAAAAAAGGTCTCTCGAAAACCAGTCCAAGACACAGGAAAAGAAGGGTAACGGGAAGACAAAGAAGGACACTGGAAAATGGTGCGAGTTCCACAAAATCCCCTGGCACAACACTGATGAATGTCGCTCAAAACATTCATTGGTGGCTGAGTTCAAAGACAATGAGCCGAACCCCGATTCTAAATCTGATTCTGAAAATAATGGTAAATGACGGATCATTGACCCGAACCCCACTTCTATTGTCGTGACTACAGCAATTCTGCAACCAGAAGAACTAACAGATCCTGAAGAGGGGGAGCGCCTTTTTCATTCACATATGTGGGTGAATGGGAGTCTGCTACATTTTATTATTGATAGCGGAAGCCAGAAGAACCTCATCTCAGCAGAGGTCGTCAAACAGTTGGGATTGTCGACAACACCACACCTGCAACCATACAACATCGGGTGGCTTCGCCAAGGACGAGATCTTCGTGTCAGTCAACAATGTCAATTGTCATACAGCATACAACCCTTCAAGGATGAGGTATTATGTGATGTTTCCCCATTGGATGTCTGTGATGTTCTCTTGGTCCAACCATATATGTGGAAGCGCCATGTTGTTTATGAGTCTCGACCCCGCAATGTCAATGTTTCTCTGTGGGGTCATCTCTACAAAATACAAGAGGTAGTTCCAACTACTGTTCCACCTAAAAAGTGTCGCAAAGTAGTATCTCATACTACAAAATTTAGCTTCTTCACAATATGTTCAAAAGGAGAACAAAAGGACACTACAACCACTACAGCCTCGTCCCAACCACCTTCTATCAAACAAAAGGGTTGCAGTAAAGCATAAAAATTACTTTTTCACATCATCCTCTCATGTAGCCCGACGTGTTGAACAGCCTCAGCCTCAACAAGTTCAGGACAAACTTCCACAAACTGAGCAGCACAACGTCTCCAGTAAGGCAAGCAACTCACCAAGATGCAGATTCAGCAAACGCCTTTCCCTCTCCCCTGGGAACTCAACGCAATGGATACCATTTCTTCCTAAGGAGGGAGGATTTATCCAGGTGGATATCGGTGGCCACCCACCTTTTTCGACTGACTCAAAACAATTTTTTGGCAATTTTGGAAATTTACTATTTTTAGCAGTTTTTAACTTATGGGACCATTTTGAGGGCCCAAATGAAGGTTTTTCGAGATCGATGTTCTCAATGATAGCTAAAATCATGATTGAGCCCCCAAAATGAATCTCCTTAACATAAAATTTCGAACGAGCTATCACACGCCTAAAACGGAGATCTTATGCAAATGATATGACCCCGAGAAGTTGATGCACTCACTTACCCAAATGAGGCCCACATGAATTTTGGCGCTTCATCTCCTAGGGTTAGGTTTTTGAATGTCTATGGTTTTTGGAATTCCTGTTTATTGTAAAAAGGCCTTCAGAGCCTCATTGTAACCATCTTTTTGCGAATGCAAGTAGTCGTCACATCTCTTCTCAAATGTATAAATAAGTTGCCACCATTCTAGCAAGTCTTTCACTCTGTATTTTTACAGTCTCTATACATTTCTTTCATTAATATAAATCATGTATTACTATATATATGTGTTTATGATTGCATCTCTGATACATTAATGTTATCTTATTGAATATATGCGATATCTCTGTGCATTTCTTTATTATATCTTCTCTCTCATTTCATGCCGAAAATAATCCGGATCAGTGGTATCAGAGCAGGCTATTCTTGATCGTTTTTTTTTGTGCATGTCCTCGATGAGGTCCGAGTATAGAAAGTTGGGTCTCGAGCTTGCCTCTCTTGAAGACAATCTCTCTCGCACACCCAAGAAACCCTCAATGGTGGAAGGAAATAAAAACAACGGAGCAGACGATCCTATCAGTCTGTTGCTTGAGCAAGCTCTCATGCGACAGAGGGACGAAATGATGGAGAATTTTTCCCACATCCTTCAATACCTTCTGATAGCAACAAGCGCATATTCATCAAGCGGCCACTTTGGAAGCACCTCACCTTTCAAGGTACAATTTAATTTTTATATTCATGTATTTGAAGGACAGATAGATGCATAAGCCCTAGAAAAATGGTTAACTCAGTTAGAAGGTTATTTCTCTGTTCACAATTTTTCCAACAAAGAAAAGATCACCTTCGCACTTCTTAAAGCTCTCCCTCATGTCAAAAATTGGTGGGAAACTTACTGGGAGAAAAGTTCCATAGAGGATTCTATAATATATGGGGTCGAGCCCACTTGCGATTTTTTTGTGGATGCGGTAAAGGAATAGTATTATCTTGTTGGCAACTATGAGGACCAGTACATGAGATGGACCACACTACGGTAAGAGAGGGGCCAAGTAGTTCTGGATTTCACCAATAACTTCCATACCTTGCGCACCAGGCTGGGTATCAAATACTTCGAATGACATTTGGTTTTGAAATACCGTGGGGCTCTACACAGATACATCCAAACTGAAATGGATTTTCTAGATAACTCTTCATTGGGTGCTACTTATCGATATGTTGTTAAAATCGAGCAGAAATTTAAGCACCAGAACAAATGGGAGTTTGGGTCTACAAATCTGCAACAACCAAAGTATAACAAAGACATCCCTAACAAATAGTCTCCCAAAAACCAATCCAAGACATAGGAAAAGAAGGTTCAGGGGAAGACAAAGGACACTGGAAAATGGTGTGAGTTCCACAAAATCCCTTGGCACAACAACGATGAATGTCGATGAAAAAAATCATTGGTGTTCGAGATCAAAGACAAAGAGCCGAACCCTTATTCAGAATCTGATTCTGAAATTAATGGTAAATGACAGATCATTGACACAGACCCCACTGCTATTGTTGCGACCGCAACAATTCTGCAACCAGAACAACCAACAGATCCTTAAGAGGGGGAGCACCTTTTTCATTCACAGATGTGGGTGAATGGGACCTCGCTACATTTTATTGTTGATAGCGGAAGCCAAAAGAACCTCATCTCAGCAGAGGTCATCAAACAGTTGGGATTGTCGACAACACCACACCTGCAACAATACAACATCGGGTGGCTTCGCCAAGGACAAGATCTCCGTGTTAGCCAACAATGTCGATTGTCATACGACATCCAACCCTTCAAGGATGAGGTATTATGTGATGTTTCCCCACTAGATGTCTATGATGTTCTCTTGGGCCAACCATATATGTGGAAGCACCATGTTGTTTATGAATCTCGACCCTGCAATGTCATTGTTTCTCTAGGGGGTTATCTCTACAGAATACCAGAGGTAGTTCCAACTACTGTTCCAGCTAAAAAGTGTCGCAAGGTAGTATCTCATACTGCAAAATTTAGCTTCTTCACATTCTGTTCAAAGGGAGAACAGAAGGACACTGCAACCACTACAGCCTCGCCCCAAGCACCTTCTATCAAATAGAAGAAAGTCGACAAGGTTGCAGCAAAGCACAAAGATTCCTTCTGCACATCATCATCTCATGTAGCCCAACTTTTTGAAATTCCTCAGCCTCAACAGGTTTGCGACAAACTTCCACAAACTAAGCAGCGCGACGTCTCTAGCAAGGCAAGCAGCTCACCAAGATGCAGATTCCGCAAACGCCTTTCCCTCTCCCCTAGGAACTCAACGCAATGGAGACCATTGCTTCCTAAGGAGGGAGGATTGATCCAGGTGGATATCGGTGGCCACCCACCTTTTTCGACTAGCTCAAAACAGTTTTCTGACAATTTTGGCAATTTACTAGTTTTAGCAGTTTTTAACTTCCGGGGCCATTTTGAGGGCCCAAATGAAGGTTTTTCGAGATCGATGATCTTAGAGATAATTGAAGGCAATATTGAGCCCCTATAAAGAATCTCCTTGATAATACCTTTCCAACGAGCTATTCACACAATTAAAACTGAGATCGTATGAAAAAATTACGACCCCGAGAAGTTGATGTACTCACTTACCCAAACGAGGCCCACGTGACTTTTAGCGTTTCATCTCCTAGGGTTAGGTTTTTGGATGTATAGTGTTTTTGGCATTCTTTTTTATTGTAAAAAGGATTTCAGAGACTCATTGTAACCATCTTCTTGCGAATGCGAGTAGTTGTCACATCTCTTCTCAGAGATAAGCTACCACCATTATAGCGAGTCTTTCACTCTGTATTTTTACAGTCTCTGTACATTTCTTTCATTAATAAAAATTGTGTATTATTGTATATATGTGTTTATGGTTGCATCTCCGATACATTTATGTTATCTTATTGAATATCTGCGATATCTCTGTGCATTTATTTATTATATCATCGCTCGCATTTCGTGCCGAAAATAATAGGGATCAGTGGTATCAGAGCAGGCTGTTGTTGATCATTTTTTCAGTGCATGTCTCCGACGAGGTCCGAGTATAGCAAGTTGGGTCTTGAGATTGTCTCTCTTGAATACAATAACTCTCACACACCCAAGAAACTCTCAATGGTGGAAGAAAATAAAAACGACGGAGTAGACGATCCTATCAGTCTGTTGCTTGAGCAAGATCTCACGCAACAAAGGGATGAAATGATGGAGAATTTTTCCCACATCCTTCAACGTCTGCCAATAGAAACAGGTGCATATTCATCAAGCATCCACTTTGGAATCACCTCACCTTTCAAGGTACAAGTTAATTTTGATATTCCTGTATTTGAAGGACAGATAGATGCAGAAGCCCTAGAAAAATGGTTAACTCTGCTAGAAGGTTATTTCTCTGTTCACAATTTTTTCGACAAAGAAAATATCACCTTCGCACTCCTTAAAGATCTCCCTCATGTCAAACATTGGTGGGAAACTTACTGGGAGAAAAGTTCCAGAGAGGAGTCTGGAATATATGGGGTCGATCCCACTTGGGATTTTTTTATGGATGCGGTAAAGGAACAGTATTATCCTGCTGGCAACTATGAGGACCAGTACATGAGATGGACCACACTGCGACAAGAGAGGGGCCAAGCAGTTCTAGAGTTCACCAATACCTTCCATATCTTACGCACCAAGCTGGGTATCAAAGACTCTGAACGACATTTGGTTCTAAAATACCATGGGGCTCTACACAGATACATCCAAAAGGAAATGGATTTTCTGGATATCTCTTCACTCGGTGCTGCTTATCAATATGTCGTTAAAATCGAGAAGAAATTTAAGCACCAGAACAAACAGGAGTTTGGGTCTACAAATCCACAACAACAAAAGTATGACAAAGATATCCCTAACAAACAGTCTCTCGAAAACCAGTCCAAGACATAGGAAAAAAAGGGTAACGGGAAGACAAAGGACACCGGAAAATGGTGTGAGTTCCACAAAATCCCCTGGCACAACACCGATGAATGTCGCTCAAAACAGTCATTGGTTGCCGAGTTCAAAGACAAAGAGCCGAACCCTGATTCAAAATCTGATTCTGAAAATAATGGTAAAGGATGGATCATTGACGCGAACCCCACTGCTATTGTCGCGATCGCAACAATTCTGCAACCAGAACAACCAACAGATCCTGAATAGGGGGAGTGCATTTTTCATTCACAGATGTGGATGAATGGGACCCCGCTGCATTTTTTTTTTTTATCGGAAGCCAGAAGAACCTCATCTCAGCAGAGGTCGTCAAACAGTTGGGATTGTCGACAACACCACACCCACAACCATACAACATCGGGTGGCTTCACCAAGGACAAAATCTCTATGTCATCCAACAATGTTGATTGTCATACAACATCCAACCCTTCAAGGATGAGGTATTATGTGATGTTTCCCCACTAGATGTTTGCGATGTTCTCTTGGTCCAACCATATATTTGGAAGCACCATGATGTTTATGAGTCTCGACTCCACAGTGTCATTGT
The DNA here is from genome assembly GCA_009831015.1 of Picea engelmannii. Taxonomy (NCBI): domain Eukaryota; kingdom Viridiplantae; phylum Streptophyta; class Pinopsida; order Pinales; family Pinaceae; genus Picea; species Picea engelmannii. The sequence continues at coordinate 42,704 of ML824867.1, forward strand.
TTCTCTTGGGGGTCATCTCTAGAGAATACCAGAGGTAGTTCCAACTACTGTTCCGCCTAAAAAGTGTCGCAAGGTAGTATCTCATACTGTAAAATTTAGCTTCTTCACAATCTGTTCAAAAGGAGAATAGAAGGACACTGCAACCACTACAGCCTCGCCCCAAGCACCTTCTATCAAACAGAAGCAAGTCGACAAGGTTGCATTCAAATCTCAATTGTATGACACATTGAATGACAAATTGAATGAATTTGTAGATGGCCTCAGAGACGACCTCAATAATAGTTTTCATAGTATTCAAGATTCATTGGATAACATGTAGGAGAGATTTCTTATGGCAGACATCACTGATGAATATAATCAAGAAATATATGCTTTTAATGATTTTGAGGCCGATTGCAATGATCAGTATATGGATAGTTGTCATTTCTAGGATGACAACCACTTCCATATTTTATTTGATGACTCTACTCCAACTTTTGTAGAGAAAATCAATGTCCCACATTATGAGCTAGTTATGATTACCAGTGTCCAACCTGCATATTCTACAATGGTATTGTTCCTTCCAGATTCAAATTCGACCATTTCCCACTATGTGGATGGATATTCTTATTTGGATCCACATGATAGGTGTTAGTATTGGGAGCATCATTTTTAGTTTGTTATTGGGTGTCGATATCTTCTGTGTGGATTTCACATGAGCACTTGGACATGGGACCATGGTTTACAATGTCGGTTGGACTACTTCAACATGGTGGCTTTGATTTCTCAATGGGACCCTAGTTCTCTAGTCTACTTCATCACTATGGTTCACACTTATCCATGGGACCCTGGTTCTCTAGTTTACTTCAGCACTATGGTCCAAACTTATCCATGGGACCCTGGTATATGGTTGTACATCAAGAATTGAGGACAAGACTTTCAAAAGGGGGATGGAATGTTAGGTAGCTAGAGAGGTTGTGGGGGGGCCCAGAGGGCCCATAATGATAATAGTGGAGTTCATTCAATGTAAGGTAGACTAGGTCCACTATATTGTTAAATAAGGCTCACTATGGTAGTTAGATCTAATAAATGAGTAGTTAGATATAATAAATGTAAGAGGACTTCTTAGAAGGTTCTACTTCTAGAAGATTCTTCCTCTAGAATGTTCTTAGGTGATGGTAGCACTATATAAAGGTGTTCAAGCAATGTAAGGGGATATGAAGAGAAGTATTATATTTGGAGTGATAGTTGAATAGGAAGATGTCCCCTCGAAGAGGAAAGTGAACAAGAGAGGATCCCTTCCATAATAGGATCCATGTATGGTGTTTCCTTACCCCAAGGTTTTGATAATAATAAAAGAGATTTTGCATATTGTTCTTCTATATATATTGTGGTGCTTTTGTATTCAGTTCTTTGGTTCTTAACAGTGTAAAGTATCTCCAACACCCTCCCTGAACATCACTATTGTGAAAATAAAGAATGGGTCCCGACAATGAGGTCATGTTGGGTACCCAAATACAAAAGATACACTGAAATAAATGAGGAAAGAGGGAAAACCTCATGGGAAAAACCCCCCCTCAAAGTACAATATATGTAAAAATAATAATTGATAGTTGCTAGGTAACTGTGTCCTTCACTCCAAGACGACTGCGCAGAGAATGGAACTTCTTCTTAGTGAAGGTCTTGGTGAAGATGTTTGTAGTTTGTTTTACTGAAGGACAAAACTATAGGTCGATGATCCCTGTGTGTACTAAGTCTTGGATGTAGTGCATGCGGATCTCAATGTGCTTCATCTGCTACCTCTTAACTGGATCTCTGTAGAACTTCAGAGTGCTCTGGTTGTCACACCAAATGACGATCGACCAATGAAACTGAATGCTCAACTCAGTGAGAAAAAGTTGTAGCCACATATCCTAAATGGTTATGTTAACTACCCCTTTTTCCTCTTCCTCGACTGAAGATAGAGAAATAACAACCTACTTCTTGCTTAACCAACAGATAGGCCTAGAACCAAGACTGAGTGAGTAACCAGATGTGGACTTCTGATCAATGCTATCACCAACTAAGTCAGAATCAGTGAACCTGATGAGGTCCAACGTAGAGTCTACTGCATAGTGAATCCTAAAGGTGATGGTGCCCTGTATGTATCAAAGGATATGATTTGCATCCTTCCAATGTAGCTCATGTGACTCCTGCATGAATCTGGAGACTGCTCCAACTGCCTAGGAGAGGTATGGTCTCGAGTGTGTGAGATACAATAAGCTCCCTACTATTGTCTGTACAATGTTTTATCAACCAGTGGAGTGTCCCCGCCATCCTCAAGTATGAATCATGATAGGAAAGGAGTTGGGGCAGACTTGCAGTCTGTCATGTGAAATCTCTCAAGGAGATCTCGTGCATACTTGGCGTGAGACAGTTTTATGCATGATGCATCTTGACTGATCTTGAGTCCAAGGAATAAATGTAGTGGACCCATGTCCATCATAAATAAACTTTCATGTAGAATCCTCTTGACTGAAACAATTTTTGAATTCAAACAACCGAGGATCAACAAATTATCAACATACAGAACTAGGAGTAGAAGTGAATCAATCATCCTGAGCATGTAAACATTCAAGTCTGACTTACAACGTACAAAGTTTTGTGACAACAGGTAGGAGTCCATCTTGGCATACCATTCCATCGTAGCCTTCTTGAGGTCATAAAGAGACTTCTTCAGTTGACATACCAAAGATGAATCTTGTACAAATACCTGGGGCTTCTCCATATAGATCTCCTCAGAGATATCACCATGAAGAAATGAATTCTTCATGTCCATCTGATGGACTTCCCATCCCTTGGTTGCCGCAATGGAAATTTCCAAACGTATGGACTCCATCTTCACTACTGGAGTGAAGGTCTCATCATAGTGAATGTCATGCACTTGTTGAATGCCTTTGGCAACTAGCCTGGATTTATATCTTTTAACCTATCCATCCGCTGCGCTCTTGTTCCTGTAGACCCATTTTCACTTGACAACTTTCCTTCATGAAGGAAAGGGAACTAGATCCTGGTTCTCGAGGAGGGATTTGTGCTCCTCTTGCATGGTGGATTCCAAAAATGGATTTCCAACAGCCTCGCCATAGGAATGTGGATCTGAATATTGAACCAAGAAAACATGCCTGGGTGGCATCAGTTCAATGGCAGTGAGTGCAAGAGGAGGCTCCTCGAAATCATATCGATTCCTCCTAGTATCATATGGATCCCCAACAAGATCCCCTGCATCCTGAAGAGTAGTCTTGGCCCACTTGGGCCTCGACTCTAGCTTTGCATCTGCATCTGCATGCACTGACTCTGCATCTGCCTTTACTGACTTTGTATTTGGATCATCTGAATCCTCTAAATCAGAACTCTAATATAAAGAAGAGTCGGCATGTGCATTCTCATCATCTCTGATAGGTGGAAGAACAAAATTAATGCTTGCATGTGACTGTTGAGGTACATGCGAGACACTTTCCTTGAATTGGACACTCCTCTCAATGATGAGCCGATCTGAGGAAATATCAATGAGTTTATATCCCTTCACACCATTGGGGTATCCAAAAAAGATACACTATGTGCTCTGTGGATCAAGTGCCTTCCTCTTCTCAGAGGGAATCCTAGCCCATGCACATCAACCGAAAATATGGAAGTGGGTCACTTTTGGGTTGAGGCCACTCCAAGCCTCGTAGGGAGTCTTATCCTTGAAAAATCTATGGGGAGATCTGTTTTAGATGTAGGTTTCACAATTAAGTGCTTCAGTCCATAATATCTATGGAAGTGACTTTTCATGTAGCATGCAATATGCCATCTCTTTTAGATATCTATTTTTCCGCTCAACAACTTTATTTTACTGTGGAGTATAGGGAACCATGTGTTGCAACTAAATCTCGGCCTCGTGAAAAATATTTTGTATCTCATGGTTGACATACTCTCCACTATTATCTGTTCAAAGGACTTTGATTTTATTTCTTGACCGTGTCTCAACAAGGGCTTTGAAATCTTTGAGGTGTTGAAAGACCTCTGATTTTTTCTTGAGAAAGAAAATCCATGTGAAGTATGAGAAATCATCAACAAAAATGAGCATGTGTGTTGCTTTACTGATTGATGGATGCGAAAAAGGGCCCATGAGGTCACTATGGATCAAATCTAGAAGAAATGAAGCCTTATGAGTATTTGATCCATTTGATGTATTTTTTCGGCATACATGTGAATTCTGTATGGAATCCGTTATGGAAATAAGTGCATTTCTCCACGTTTCTTCCCTTTCCACCTTTGGATCTGGAGGCATCGTTGAAGGGTTTTGAGTACCCTTCCTTCTTTGTATTTGCATGTGCTTTCCTTTTGTATTTCTCTTTATATTTATAATATTGATGACCACTACCATCTTGCACAGTAATAGCATGCACCTTTGGGCCTTTGATTTTTCCCATATTGATGAGTTGGTTCTGCTCTTGTGTCAAAGACTCGATAAAGGCCTCAAGAGAGGGCATCGTCTAGGTGGCTCCAGAGGCGAGCCTAACTGAATAAAATGTAGATACAAACACTGAGTATTTCGGACCAAGTTTGGAGATAATGGTAAGAACCATTTGTTTCTCCTCCTTATATTTATCAACCTCGCAAGCCTTGAGTTGCGACAACAAATCCTTATATTTGGTAAATAAATCTTGGAGACTGTCGAAGGTTTTTGGATCCAAAGTGAGAAATTCCACCTCGAGAATGTGCCCCCTTATCTCATCCTATTTTCAAAAAGGCTCTTCCATGGTGGTCCGTGATTCATTGGGAGTTTTACAGGAAGATATGTGAAAGAGGAGTTCAGGAGAAATGAGACTGCAAATAGTTCCAAACGCTTCATCCATTCGATTTAGATACTTGGATCTTTCTATGGCTGATTTTGGTTCGGTTTCTATGTTCATGGTTAACCTGTATAATCCTATGCCTTGAAGATGAATTATCATGTTTTTCTTCCATGAAAAGAAATTGTACGGTGTAAGAATCAATTCTTTTGGAAATTCCATTTTTCCTCTGTCCTCAATGTTCGATACCTGCAAAAATAATTTGGTGTGTCTTTTCCCTAGCAGTCTGTTGACTCTGATACCATGTAAATGTTTTGAACTGCATATAATAGATATATCTATAAAATGACATACACAATTTGCAAAGAAAATATGAGAAAAGAGAAGCAAGAGAGAAAGAATGGAAGAATTCTCATTAACCAAATGAATGAATGATAATTTACACATGCTCTACTTGGTATAACTCAACTAGTGCAAACTGGAGGAGAAACAAATGCACCATAGTGGTGGTCTAGGGTGATATGTACACACACCAATAGTTACGGGAGTAAAATTCCACCTAGTCTAGTCTCTCAGGTAGTTACGGGAGTGAGTTGCCACCTAGTCTGAGTTAACTAGTCTCTCAGTCTTCAACTAACTGACTGAAAATGAGTGAAGTGAGGAGGAGATTATGGAATCATGAGTAATGCGCTATTATGATGATTATCCCAAGGACAATTTTCATTAGCTGGTGATGATCCAAATGCTACATGGTGATAATCCCAATGTGGCATCTAGACTCCACTCAACTGATCAAACTGAAGTGTGAACTGAAGAGAATATTCTCCTAGAGGAATATTCTCCCTAAACTATAGGATACTAAATAATGAGTAATAAACATAGGGAAAACCTTAGGAAAAAGAATTCCTAGGTGTGTGTGAATTATCTCCAACAGGTTCTTTCAGGTCTTTATCAACTTTACAACAGGATACTAATATTCTGATAGGGTTTTGGTATCAATTGGACTGAAGCAAATGGGCATGATCAGAACATACCACTTGGATTGATCTGGATTCATAATCATCAGGAAATAGCATCTCCCAAATTATTTGAAGTACTATGTGGATTTCAGGAGTCTTACTAGTGAAAGAGAAATCTCTACAAAATTGGTCTTCCATTTTCTTCCAGTGGTTTGTTTATCTTTTGGTCTCTTCATGGGTGTACCATATTTTTGGAATTGCACCTAATGAGTGGAAAAATAAGTGAACCTATAAGTGGTATGGTACTTGCACAACTTTCCATTGCTTGATGCACTGCTCAACATACATTATGATTACACACCCTAGGACCCATAGTCATGGATTTTAAGGAGTTAACCATCCCAATTCCAACAGGAAGGCCAACAATACAAATTCCAAGAAATTACAACTAGTTCTCCGGAGATCATCAGTTTCCACTCCATGGAAAATTTACACAACAAAGGTCATCCTGGCATCATTTCCCAACTCCACTCCATTCAAGTAGTTGAGACACCCAGTTAAGTGAAAACCCAAAGGATCTTCCATCTTTTGTGGAATAATAAAGATTTAACACTTGAAGCTATGTCATCGTGTAATTTATCTTATTTACATCAAATTTATACCAAACAATTCAAATATATGAACTAAATAAGTAAGAGTGGTCTATTTCTCTCTATTTTGGCACTCATTATTTTTGCAAGTTATATTTATCAGTTAATGAAGTTTATGGATAAGTAAGGCATTCACATGATATTTTGTAAATAGTCAAGTCGATCTTCAATTTCCTAAATTCGGTCAAATGTTTATGTGTATTTATGAACTAATTGACATCTACGGATTTTTGGGTTGAATTGGTATCAGAGTTTGTTGATATTTCAGATCAAATTGGTATCATAGTTTGTTGAGGTTTCAGATCAAATTGGTATCAGAACTCGTTTAGTATTTTTCAGATCATGAATGTAAAACCAAACAAATATTTGTTCGTGATTATAGATCTCTTAGTTTTGTAGGGTCTGGAATAGTTCAAGTAGATAATGGTTAGTTCAATGATGTATTGTGTGTTCCAAGTCTTTCCTGCAACCCTCTATAAGTGTATCAGATCACTCACTTGGTTGAATGTAAAACCGTAGAGTTTTCACCTCACCAAGTTGTAAGCAAGGATTTAAAATATCATAAGCATGTCCTCTCAACTAGAATTGTTGTACAAGTTGTAATATTACCAGGTTGTACAAGTTTGACAACTTTGTGTCATCATCTTTTCCATCGATTTTTGTTGCTCATAGTGATGGCTTGAAAAAACTTTGGCATGAGTGGTTTGGTCATCTAAACTATTGCTCATTGCGACAATTATGTAATCAACATATGGTGATTAGTTTTCCTCTTGTTTATTGCATAGATGGTGTTTGTGTCTGTTGTGCTTGTCAGCAAATATCATCGGTATAGTTTTGACAAACATGTATCTTGACACACCTCGTCCCCCTTGCAGCTTTTTCACAGTGATTCGTGTGGTCCACTTTCTTCTTATTCTTTCTCTGGGTGCAAGTATTTATTAACTTTCATTGATGATTTCTCTAGATGCACTTGAGTTTACTTCTTAAAACTTAAGATTGAAGTTTTTGGCATACGAGGCCCTTGTAAAAAAACAATCTAGCCTTCAACTTCAATGGTTAAGAATCGATAATGGAGGTGAATATGTGAACAAAAAATTTACAAGTTATTGCATTGAACAAGGCATTCAAATGCAACACATTGTTCCATATACACCACAACAAAATGGTGTTTTTGAGAGAAAATCACACATTAAAAGAAATGCCTAATTGTATGATCCAATATAAGGGATTAATTCTTCATTATTCAGCGGAAGTCATCAATAGTGAAAATTACATAGTAAATCTCACTCCCACAAAGAATTTAAAAAATATAACACCAAAAGAAGCATGGAATAAAATTAAGCGAGATGTAAGCCACTTCTGTGTATTTGGTAGTGTATTATGTGCTCACATTCTTGATGAGAACAGGAAAGCATTGCAACTTAAAAGTGAAAAGTGTATTTTTGTTGGATATTTTGAAGATGTGAAAGGTTACAAACTTCTTCAACCTCATTTCAATGAAATTATTATTAGAAGAGATGTTAAATTTGATGAAAATATCTTGGTCTACGAGCCTAATTCAATGTGCGTACCATCTTTGGAATGTAATCCATCTTTAGAGTTGGTGTCATCTTTTGTTCCTTTTTTGGTTTATTCTTCTTCAGATGATGACAGCAAGGATGAAAATCCACCTCCACCTACTCACCTTCCTCCATATGATTCTATTGAACATGAACCTACACCAACACCACTGCTTCTAAGATGGGTCCGTTCAACAAGAGAAGTCGTTGGTGATCTTGCTAGTGATCCTTAATATCAGCTTCAGACATGTTCATATTTCCATTGAGCCTCTTCTCTTTTAGCTCAATTTTTAGAGATTCGTGATCTTGAAACATTTGCAGAAGCTTCATGTCATCCAGATTGGGACACAACAATAAACGAAGAATATTGTTCCTTAATGGTGAACGATACTTGGGATCTTGTACCTCTTCCGAAAGGAAGAAAACTTGTCAGATGTAAATGGGTGTATAGAACTAAGTATGCATCAGATGGAAGTGTTGAAAGACAAACGGCTTGATTAGTTGCCCAAGGATTCTCTCAAGTTGAAGGCATAGACTATAATGAAACCTTTTCCCCCATAGCCAAAATGAATTCCATTTGCCTTGTTCTAGCCCTTGTTGCCTCACATAAATGGGTGGTCCACCAAATGGATGTTAAATCTGCCTTCTTGCATCGGGATTTGCAAGAAGAAATCTACATGTAACAACCTCATGGCTATTTCCATAATTACTTCATCCTTGTTTGTCACCTTAAGAAATATATTTATGGTCTTAAGAAATCTCCTTGAGCTTGGTATGCCAAAATGGACAACTTTCTTCTTGACACTAGTTTTTCTAGATGTCATTTTGACCCTAATGTCTATACTAAGAAAGTAGGGATCCATCTCATAATACTTGTTCTTTATGTTGATGATATTATCCTCACTGTTAGTGACTCTAAACTTTTAACCCATGTGAAATCCAACCTTAACAATAAATTTGAATGACAGACTTAGGTTATTTGCATTATTTCCTTGGCCTCCAAGTATTGCAAACCAACAAAGGAAATTTTCTTTCCCAGTCTAAGTATGCTTGTGATATTATTCATTGTTTTCACATGGACGAATATAAACCAACCCCTTCTCCCTTCCATTCTGGAGTCAAAATTGTTGCCCCCTATACTACTCCCAAATTTGATGCCACTTTGTACTATTATTTAGTTGGTATCCTCTTATATTTGACTCATACTCATCCAAATATTTCCTTTGTTTTTGGTATTGTTGCTCGGTATATGCAAACGCTCCATGAAATCCATTGGAAAGAAACTAAAAGGATACTTTTGTATCTCCGAGCTATAGTTCATTTTGGGATACATTACAGTTCAAGGGGGACTCCTTTGTTGGTTGGTTTCACTAGTTCAGATTGGGTCGATGAACTTAATGATTGAAATTCTACTGCAGGTTCTGTTTCTAGCCTTGGTTTTGGACCTGTCACTTGGGCTTGTAAGAAACAACAAGTTATTTCCCTTACTTCAGCAGAAGCAAAGTACCGAGCAACGGTTAATGCAATTCAAGAAGCCTTGTGGCTTCGACAAATCCTTCCAGATTTTAGATTCTAGCAGCAACATCTAACCACCCTCTAGTGCAACAATCTGACTGTCATCAATCTCACCAAAGATCCAGTTCAAAATCAACGCAACAAACACATCGAGCTACACATTCACTTTAGAAAAAAACTCATTTACGATCGAGTTATTGAAGTGCTTATTTTCCCTAAAAAAGATCAAGTTGTAGACATTTTCACAAAGTCTCTTACAGAAGCGAAGTTTTCCAAAATTCAATCTATGTTAGGATTTGAGAAAGTTGTCATTAAGGGGGGATAGGCTCTAATGCCTCCTTCCTTCTCCTATTGTGTCTCCTTTGTAAATACTTCAATCCTATCCCAAGTTGTTCTTAAGGGGGGATGTTAGGATTTTTAGACACTTAGGAGTTAGTTAAGATCAACTTTGTCTAATATGTCATTAGGTTAAAGTGTGTTTCTTTAGTATGCATTAGTACGTATTTGTAGTTATGTAATCCAAAAATCATGATATGTACTAGACACAGAGTGATCTGTGACTCATATTATTCTCGATGTTAACAGATAAATTGATTTGTGGCTTAATGTAAATGTGGTTGAACCTACACAGATAAGATCTAGCTATCAAAAATACATACACAGTTTGTAGAGAAATGAGAAAAGAGAGAAACATGAGAGAAAGAATGGAAGAATTTTATTTACCAAATGAATGAATGATAATTTACACATGATATACTATGTATAAATCAACTAATGTGCACTGGAGGAAAATCCAATGCGCCATAGTGGTGGTCTAGAGTGATCTAGACACACACCGACAATTACAAGAGTAAACTGCCACCCAGTCTGACTTAACTAGTCTCTCAATCTTCAGTTAACTGAATGAAACAGAGTGAAGTGAGGAGGATATTAGGGAATCATGAGTAATGCGCTAGTCTGGTGATAATCCCAAGGACAATGCACATTAGTTGGTAATGATCCCAATGTTTCATGGTGATGAAACCAATGTGGCATCTAGACTCCACTCAATTGATCAAACTGAAGTGTGAATTGAAGAGAATATTCTCCTAGAATGTAGGAAAATGAATATTCTCCCTAAACTGTAGGAGATTGAATAATGACTAATAAACATAGGGAAAAACTTAGGAAGAATAAATCCTAGGTCTGTGTGAAGTATCTCCAACACCCCCCCCCCACCTGAACATCACTATGGTGAAAATAAAGAATGGTTCCCGACAACGATTCCATGTTAGGTACCCAAATACAAAAGATACATTGAAATAAATGAGGAAAGAGGGAAAACCTCATGGGAAAACCCCCCCCTCAAAGTACAATGTATGTAAAAAAAGAATTGACAGTTGCTAGGCAACTGTGTCCTTCACTCCAAGACGACTGCGTAGAGAATGGAGCTTCTTCTCAATGAAGGTATTGGTGAAGATGTCTAAATTTCATTCTACTGAAGGATAAAAATGCAGGTCGATGATCCCCTCGTGTACTAAGTCCCGGATGTATTTCATGTGGATCTCGATGTGCTTCGTCTGCTTCCTCTGAACTGGATCTCTGCATAACTTCAGAGTGCTCTCATTGTCACACCAGATGACGATCGACTAATGAAATTGAATGCCCAACTCAATGAGAAAATGTTGTAGCCACATAGCATGAATGGTTATGTTAACTACCCCTTTTTACTCTGCCTTGGCTAAAGATAGAGAAATAGCATCATGCTTCTTGCTCCACCAACAGATGGGCCCAAAACCCTAACTGAGTTAGTAACCATATGTGGACTTTTGATCAATGTTATCGCCAACCCAGCCAGAATTAGTGAACCCAATGAGGTCCAATGTAGATTTTGTTGCATAGTGAATCCCAAAGGTGATGGTGCCTTGTACGTATCGAAGGATACACTTTGCAACCTTCCAATGTAGCTCATGCGACTCTTGCATGAACCTGGAGACTGGTCCAACTGTATAGGAGAGGTCTGGTATGGAGTGTGTGAGATACAACAAACTCCCCACTAGTTTTTTGTAAAGTGTGTTGTCCACAAGTGGAGTGTCCCCGCCATCCTCAAGTATGACTCCTGATAGGAAGGGAGTCAGGGAAGACTTGAAATCTGTCATGTGAAATCTCTCGAGGAGATATTTTGCATACTTGGCCTGAGATAGTTTGATGCTTGATGCATCCTGACCGATCTCGAGTCCAAGGAAGAAATGTAGAGGACCCATGTCTATCATCAAGAACATGTCATGCAAAATCCTCTTGATTGCAGCAATCATTGAAGTCGACCAAATGGTGATAAGAAAATCATCAACATACATAACTAGGAGAAGAAGTGAATCAGTCGTCTTGAGCATGTAAAAATTTGGGTCTGACTTACAACGTACAAAGTTCTGTGACAACAGGTAGGGGTCCATCTTGGCATACCATGCCCTCGGGGCCTGCTTGAGGCCACAAAGAAACTTCTTCAGTCAAAAAACCAAACATGAATCCTGCATGAATCCTTGGGGTTGCTCCATGTAGATCTCCTTAGAGAGATCTCTGTGAAGAAATGCATTCGTCACGTCCATCTGATGGGCTTCCCATACTTTGGTTGCTACAATGGCAAGTGCCAAACATATGGAATCCATATTCACTACTAGAGCAAAGTTCTCGTCATAGTCAGTGTCATGCACATGTTAAAAGCCTTTGGAAACTAGCCTAGCTTTGTATCTGCTAACCTGTCCATCCACTGCACTCATGGTCCTGTAGACCCATATGCACCTAACAAGTTTCCTTCCTGCAGGAAGGGGAACTAGATCCCAAGTCCGGTTCTCGAGGAGGGATTTGTACTCCTCCTACATGGTAGATTCCCAAAAGGGATTCTCGATAGCCTCACCATAGGATTGTGGATCTGAAGACTAAACCAAGAAAATATGCCTGGGTGGCATCGATTCAGTTGCAGTAAGTGCAATAGGAGGCTCCTTGAAATTAGATTGAGTCCTCCTGGTATCAGTTGGATCCCAAAAAAGATCATTTGCATCCTGAAGAGTAGTCATGGCCCACTTGGGCCTCGGCTTTGGCTTTGCAACTGCATATGCATGCATTGACTCTACATCTGAATGTACTGACTCAGTATATGAATCCTCTGAATAAGAACTCTCATCTGAAGAAGATTCGACATGTGCATGCTGATCATCTCTGACAGATGGAAGAACAAAAGTGTCTACATGTGGCTGCTAAGAGATTCGGATTTATGAGCAGAACAAACTGATTAATAAACTGAATACAATAAACAAATAGATATGGAGAAAAACACGGATATATAGTGAACAATATCTTCTATTGAATAAATGAAATAGGTTGAAACTATAAAACTGCAGAATTGAAAACAACTTGCTCGAATGGTGGTAGTTATATATGAGAATAGACGTGGTTGATACATGCATCCTTCTAAGCAGAATGATTACAATGAGGCTCCATATGCCTTTTTAACATTACTCATGAATTCCAAAACCCTAGGCATCCAAAAACCTAACCCTAGGAGAAGAAAATCCAAAAGTTATGTGGGCCCCTATGGGTAAGTTGGTACCTCAACTTCCTGGGGTCATAAATTGTGCATACGACCTTTGTTTTAGGCACATGATAGAAAGGTATTTTCGAGAATCATCCATTATACCATCAAACTCTAACTCTGTCTGCATTTTAATTGTGCCAAGCCAAAAAACATAGTTTAGGGCCCCTAAACGGCCCTTGAAGTACAAAAAGATGTCCTGAAATGAAAACATACAAAATAAGCCAGTTGGATTAGGTGGGAGGCCACCAGTGTCCACCTAGAAGATGTGTAGGGAATCAGATAGCCCTAGAAGTGTAGAACCCACAATTATAAATAAGAACAGAAGAACGTGTTGAACTAAAAATTGTCAAGAGGATCCAGTTGGAATAGGTGGGTGGCCACCAATATCCACATGGATCAGTCCTTCCCTCTTAAGAAGCAATGGTCTCCATTGTGTTGAGTTCCCCCATCAGGTGAGGAAACTTTTGTTGAATTTGGCCCCAGATGAGCCACTTTCCTTGGTGTAGGAGTTGCCCTTCCTTGACAAACCGATAAAGTTGGATCCACTGCTAGTGAGTTCCCTTTACCTGTGTGTCCACTATCTGATCAATGGATGCTTGTTCCATGCAATCAGGGTTGAGCTCTACTGGTGTCAACTATTCTGCGATCTATGATGTGTCCAATAATGGTGGAAAATATGGGAGAAGGAGGTCCACATTGAACACGGGGTGCAAGCCAAGGAAGGGTGGAGTGTTGAGCTCAAAAGCATTGCTACCCACAGCCTTAGTGATAGTGTAAGGCCCATAGAAAACTGGGTGGAGCTTCTGATGGGGCCCTATAAGGCGCTCTTTCTACAAATGTAACCAAACCTTGTCTCCCTCCTAAAACTAGTGTGGTACCCTGTGTTGATCATGGCATCGCTTGTACTTAGCATTGGCTTTCTGCAAAATCTCATGGACCTGTTGGTGGATGTGCTAGATCCGCTCAATGAATTTGGTGGCTTTGTCGGTCTCAGACTGAGCATGGGAAGATTCATGTGTGGTTGCAAGAGGTAGTGAAACATCAATGGGACCCAAGGGTTGGAATCCTAGGCCCACCTGAAATGGTCTATGGTCGGTGAAGTTATGGAGAGCCTTGTTGTAACTGTGTTGAACATAGGGGAGACTCTCATCCCGTGTACACAGATGCTTAGATTTGTACATGCACAGGATGTGCACAATCATCTAATTGATGAACTTTGTTTGGTCATCAGTTTGGGGGTGGAAAGCAGTGGATTTAGTGATCTTGGTGTCCAATAGTGACCAGAGACTCGACTAAAATGTGTTGAGGAACATGTTGTCCCGATCAGAGATGATGGTTTGTGGTATCCCAAAATGGACCCACACTCATTCAAAAGAGTTTGGAAGTATCTACCAGTGTGATGTTCTTCTTGCAGGTTGTGAGGATGGCCATATTTGAAAATTGATCAACTACCACAAATACACATTAATTGCCTTTCTTAGTGGACGGAAGGCTAGACATGTAATACATCAAGATGGATTCCCAAGGATTCTCGGGAGTAGAAAGAGGGGTATATAAGCCTTAATTCTTGATGGTTGGCTTGGAAATGGCATAGGAAGTGCAAGATCTGATATACTTGTTGACATCCTGTCAAAGTTTTGGCCAATAAAAATGTTTCTGTAGAACTGCCATAGTTTTCTCCATGCCAAAATGTCCTGCCATCCGACTATAGTGAGCCTTCCAAATCAGATTTGCACGCTCTCTTGTAGGAACATAGAGATGGCCCATATGGCATAACAGTCCATCCTGAATGTGAAAATTAGTGACATTCACACCTTTACCCAAGAGCTGATATGTGGTGGCGAACTCTAGATCTTGTTGATAAAGTTGGGGCCACTCAGATGCTTCATGTCCACAGGAATGGAGCACGGTGGTGAGTGTAGCCATGGGAGGTCGAATGAGGCAGTCATCAACATGATTTGTGCTCCCTGTCTTATACTTGATGTTGAGATGGAACTGTTGTAGGTAGGTGGACAACTTTTGATGGTGGTTGTTCTGCAACTTCCCATGTGTTTGTATGAACTGTAGAGGCTTGTGATCAGTGTGGATGATTGCCTCCTCTCCCAGAATGTAATGTTTCCATTGAAGACAAGCTTATACAATGGAATACATTTCCTTGTCATAGGTGGGGTATTTCCAGACAGTATATGAGAGTGTCTCACTATGGTAGGCTACCAGATGACTTTGTTGAGTTAGAACTACACCTACAGCATAGTCATATGCATCAGTCTCAATCTCGAACAGTTGTTGCAGATCGGGTAAGGAGAGTACTCGAGTTGAGGATAAGTGATGCCTCAGATCATCAAATGCTCATTGTTGTTCCTTCCCCATGCGAATTTTTCCCTGCCTCCACCCTTGGTTACTTGGTTGAGATCCCATGCAATATGGGAGAATCCCAACATGAACCGTCGGTAGAAGTTGGCTAGTCCCAAGAAGTTCCAAAGCTCCGTTAGTGTAGTCGAGGATGGTCAGTCACAAATGACTTGGATCTTAGCTGGATCAACATGTACCCCATGTTTCATCAACAATGTATCCCAAGTATTGGACCTTGTTCATGTCAAAGGATCATTTTTCCAAGTTGGCATATAGCTTGTGTTGCTCTAGAGTGCTCAAAACCTATTGAATATGTTGCATGTGCTCCTCCCATGTTCTGTTGAAGATGAGGATGTCATCCAAATATACCACCATAAAATAGTTTGTGAAGGGTCTCAATACATCATCCATCAACCTTATGAAAGTGGTTGGTGCATTGGTTAAGCCAAAGGGCATGACCAACCATTCGAAGAGACCTTTTTTAGATTTGAAATTTGTCTTCCATACATCAGTTGGTTCGATGGGAACCTGGTGGTATCCAGACTTAAGGTCAATCTTGTTGAAGAACTTATCCCCCTTGAGTTGGTCAAGCAGGTCATCAATTCTGGGAATTGGGTATCGGTTCCTGGCTATGATTTTGTTTAATGCTCTGTAATCAATGCAGAGTCGCCAGGTCTCGTCTCTCTTCTACACCAGCACAATCAAGCTTCTGCAAGGGGAGGAGTTGGGTCTGTTGTGACCCTTTTGAAGTAGCTCTTGAATATGATGCTTGATTTCATCATTTTCCATCAGGGAGCGACGATAGACCGATCCATTAGGCAGAGGTCCACCGAGGGTTAGATCAATTGGATGCTTGACTTGGCAGTGCGTCAGTACCCCAATGGGTGAGGAGAAGATGTCTCTATGCTCTTCCATGATCCTGTCCACTTGCTTCTGTTGCAAAGAGAGGCTCTGTGTAGAGGCCACAGATGTGGCGGTGATCTTCTACTTTTTGTGAGAACCGACCACAAAGAAGACAAACTTTTCGGTCCATGAAATGACCTTACTGCATTTCTTAGTAGAGATTAAAAAAATAGCAATAGGTAGTGTTGCCTATGGTATCCTGTACAACTGTCTACCCAAAGTAATAATAATACTGCGGGGTCTAGACTCATACAAAGCATGTCGCTTCCACAAATATGGTTTTCCTAAAAGAACATCACAAACTTCAAGGGGAGAAATATCACACAATACCTCTTCTTTGAAAGGCTTGATGTCGTAGGGTAAACAACACTGTTGGCTGACACAGAGATCCCTTCCTTGGCGAAGCCAACCGATGGTGTAGGGTTGTGGGTGCAATGTCGTCGACAGGTCTAGCCACTTGACGACCTCTACTGAGATCAGGTTCTTCTGACTGTCGCTATCGACAATGAAATGAATCGAAGCCCCCTTTACCCACATATATGAGTGAAAAAGGTGTTCCCCTTCCTCTAGTTCTTCTGGTTCGCTTGGTTGTACTTTGGTGGTAGTGACAGTGGCACTGGGTTCAACATCGACAATATGCTTCCCTCCTTCTGTATTTGATTCAGATTCAGAATCGGCCTCTGACTTAGAATCCTTCATCTCGACCACAAGTGACTGCTTGGAGCGGCATTCTTTGGTGTTGTGCCAAGGGATTTTATGGTATTCAAACCATTTCCCATGTCCTTCTTCGACTTCTCATTACCCTTCTTATTTTGCGGCTTGGACTGGTTTTCCTGAGAGTGGCCATATTTACTTTGTCCCTTGTTGTGTGGGTTGGGGCCACCTTTTCCCTGCTTCAGCTGTGAGGAGTTTGCAGATTCGAACTCTCACCTCTTCTGTTTAAATTCATGCTCGATCTTGACAACATATCTATAAGTCATACCTAATGAGGTGATGTTCAGAAAATCCATTTCTATGTGAATGTATCTATGCAAAAAATTGTGGTATTTGAGCACCAGATGTCGCTAAGAGTATTTGATACCCAATTTGGTGCGTAGGGTATGGAAAATATTGGTGAAATCTGGTACTGTCTAGTCCCTTTCCTGACGCAGGGTGGTCCATCTGGTGTATTGGTCCTCGTAGCTTCCAATAGGGTAGTATTGTTCTTTAATGGAATCTCGAAAGGAATCCCATGCGGGGGCGACCACAAATATTGTAGATTCCTCTATGGCCCTTTGCTCAGAGTAAGTATCCCACCAGTCCTTAACATGGGGGATGACCTTGAGGAGTGCAAAAGTAATATTTTCTCTATCAGAAAAATTGTGGACCGAAAAATACCCTTTGAGCATATTCAACCATTTATCTACAGCATATGCATTTATCGGTCCTTGAAATAATGGAATATCAAATTTTACATGTACCTTGAAGGGGTTTGCATCGTTACTTGATGAAGATGCTTCTCCTATGGGAAGTCGTCAAAGGATCTGTGCAAAGTTGTCCATCATTTCATTCCTTTGTTGCGCAAGGGCTTCCTTGAGAAACATTTTAAAAGAAACTCTTTCTCCATCATCTTTATTTTCGTCCCCCATGGGTTTTTTTCGGCTTCGGGGCGACCGATCTTGCAAAGGCTCAACTAGTTCGAGTCCCAACTTCTTGTACCCAGATCTTGTCGGGGACATGCACGAAGAAAAATAAATGAAGAGTATGCCGCTCAGATACCACTGATATGGATTTATAAGCGGAACGAAATGATTAACAGATTGAATATAATAAACATAGAGATATGGAGAACAACATGAATATCCAATGAACACTATCTTCTATTGAATAAATGAAATAGGTTGAAACTGTAAAACTGCAGAACTGAAAACAACTTGCTCGAACGGTGGTAGCTATCTCTGAGAAGAGATGTGGCTTCTACGCACACCCATCTGAGCAGAATGATTACAATGACGCTCCATAGGCCTTTTTGACATTACTCATGAATTCCAAAAACCTAACCCTAGGAGATGAAACACCAAAAGTTATGTGAGCCCCTATGGGTAAGTTGATACCTTAACTTCCTGGGGTCGTAAATTTTGCATACGACCTTCGTTTTAGGCGCATGATATCCCATTGGAAAGGTCTTTTCGAGAACTATGCATTACGTCATCAAACTTTGTCTATGTCTCTAGTTTGACGGTGGCGAGCCAAAAAAACATTGTTTAGAGCCCCAAAACAGCCATGGAAGTACAAAAAGATGTGTTGACATGAAAACATACAAAATAATCTAGTTGGATTAGGTGGGAGGCCACCAGTATCCACCTGGAAGATGTGTAGGGATTCAGACAACCCTGGAAGTGTAGAACACACAATTACAAAGAAGTACGGAAGAACGTGTTGAACTAAAAATTGTCAAGAGGATCTAATTGGAATAGGTGGGTGGCCACCAATATCCACCTGGATCACTGAGGTACATGCGAGACACTTTCCTCAAATTGGACACTTCACTCAATGATGATTCATTCCAAGGAAAGATCAATGAGTCTGTATCCCTTCACACCATTGAGATATCCAACAAAGATACACTCTGTGCTCTATGGATCAAGTGCCTTCCTCTTCTCAGAGGGAATCATGGCCCATGCACAAGAACCGAGTATACGGAAGTGGGTCACTTCCAATTTGAGGCCACTCAAAGCCTCGTAGCGGGTCTTATCCTTGACATATCTATGGGGATATTTGTTTTGGATGTAGGTTTCCCAATTAAGTGCTTCAGCCCATAATCTCTGTGGAAGTGATTTTGCATGTAGCATGCAAGATGCCATCTCTTTTAGAGATCTATTTTTCTTCTCAACAACTTTGTTTTGCTGTGGAGTATAAGGAACCATGTCCTGCAACTGAATCATGGCCTCATGACAAAGATTTTGTATCTCATGGTTGACATTCTCTCCCCCGTTATCTGTTCGAAGGAATTTGATATTATTTCCTCACTTTGTCTCGACAAGGGCTTTGAAATGTTTGAGATGTTGAAAGACCTCTGATTTTTGCCTGAGAAATAAAATCCATGTGAAGCATGAGAACTCATCAACAAAAATGAGAATGTACCTTGATTTATTGATTGATGGATGCAGAAAGGGGCCCATGAAGTCAATATGGATCATATCCAAATGAAATGAATCCTTATGAGTCTTTCTTTTGTCAAATTTCTCTTGAGGGTGTTTTCCAAGAACATATCCGTCACAAATTCCTTTGGAGAAGTGGATGTCGGGTAGAAAAACAACCATTCCCTGCTTTCTAAGCTATTAAATATATCTAAAATTTAAATGCTCAAACCTTTCGTGCCATATCCTACTGCTTTCATCGGCATGGGTAAGCAGTAATGTAGAATCTAGTTCAATAAATTCAGAAAATGTGTAGGGTCTGGATTGATGATTTACCTCACCAGTAGCAAGCATGGAATTGGTTTGCATGTCATAGATATCCACTACATTAGGTGTGAATATTACTCTCTTTTCAGTGCCGGATTTTTTCATTTGATACACAGGGAGAAGATTGACAGAGAGTTTTGGAACATGTAGCACATTCTCAAAGCTCTTGTTTGTGAGTTCAATTCTTCATTTTCCAGTGACCTTGACATAAGAGTTGTCCCCCATCACAATAGAATGACCTTTGCATGCATCCAATGAAGAGTAGACTTCTTTTGTGGCTGCCATGTGGCATGATGCTCCTGAAACTACAATCCAAGCATTGGGAGATGAGTTGATGGCAATCAAAGCATGGCTAGAATTACCTTTCTTGGGATTTTGATCTTCTGGATTCTTCTTCTTGTCACCCTCGAGAATTTTATCTCCAAGGTTGTTTTGTTGAATTATTTGGGCCATTTGATCTATTTGTTTCTACATACATGCGGATTCGTAATGGAATCCTTTATGGAAGTAAGTGCATTTATCCCCTTTTCTTTCCTTTCCACCTTTGGATCCAGAGGCATCATTGAAGGGTTTTGAGTACCCTTCCTTCTTTCGATTTGCATGTGCTTTCCTTTTGTCTTTGTCTTTAAATTTATTATTTGGATGATTTCTACCATCTTGCACAGCAAATGCATGTGCCTTTGGGCCTTTTATTTTTCCCATGTTGATGAGCTTGTTCTGCTCTTGTGTCAAAGACTCAATAAAGACCTCAAGAGAAGGCATTTTCCAGGTAGCTCTAGAGGCAAGCCTAACTGAATGAAATGTGGATACAAACACTGAATATTCCAGACCAAGTTTGGAGAGAATGGTAATAACCATTTTTTTCTCCTCCTTAGATTTATCAACCTTGCAAGCCTTGAGTTGCGACAACAAATCCTTATATTTGGTAAAGAAATCTTGGATATTGTAGAAGGTTTTTTTATCCAAAGTGAGCAATTCCACCTCAAGCATGTGTCCCCTCATCTCGTCCCGTTTGCCAAAAATTCCTTCTATGGTGGTCCAGGCTTCATTGGGGGTTTTACAGGAGGATATGTGAAAGAGGAGTTCAAGAAAAATGAGACTGCAAATAGTTCCAAACGCTTCATCCATTCGATTCAAATCCTTGGATTTTTCTATGGCTGATATGGGTTCGGTCTTTGTGTCCATGGTGAACCTATATAATCCTCTGCTTCGAAGATGCACTATCATCTTTTCCTTCCATGCAAATAAATGTACGGTGTAAGAATGAATTCTTTTGGAAATTCCATTTTTTCGTTGTCTTCAATCTTCGATACCTGCAAAAAGAATCTGGTGTGCCTTTTTCCTAGCAATCAGTCAACTTTGATACCATGTAAATGTGGATGAACCTGCATAGATAAGATCTAGCTAGCAAAAATACATACACAGTTTGTAGAGAAATGAGAAAAGAGAGAAACATGAGAGAAAGAATGGAAGAATTCTATTTACCAAATGAATCAATAATAATTTACACATTATATACTCTATATAAATCAACTAATTCACACTAGAGGAGAAGCCAATGTTCCCTAGTGGTGGTCTAGAGTGATCTAGACACACATCAACAGTTACGGGAGTAAACTTCCACCTAGTCTGAGTTAACTAGTCTCTTAGTCTTCAACTAACTGACTGAAACAGAGTGAAGTGAGGAGGAGATCAGGGAATCATGAGCAATGCGCTAGTCTGGTGATAATCCCAAGGACAATGTGCATTTGTTGGTGATGATCCCAATGCTCCATGGTGATGAAACCAATGTGGCATCTAGACTACACTCAACTGATCAAACTAAAGTGTAAACTGAAGAGAATATTATCCTAGAATGTAGGAAAATGAATATTCTCCCTAAATTATAAGAGACTAAATAATGACTAATAAACATAGGGAAAACCTTAGGAAAAAAAAATCTTAGGTGTGTGTGAAGTATCTCCAACACTTAACACCTGATTGGTCCATGATCTCCATTTAAAGAGTGTGGAGGGTCATTTGTTCATCATTGATTGTGAGAAACTCTCTTGTAATATTTTTCTTTTGCATTAATAATTTTCCTAAGTGACCACGTTGGTTAGGGATGTGGATGTTTCCCCATTGAGATTTTACCACATAAAAACATCGATATGTTGATCTCTATTCTAGTTGTGTGAGTGGTTACCAAAGGTGTTTGTCCTGATCTATTGGAATACCCTGTGTTGTCGAACATGTGATAGGTTGAGTGTATCTTTCCATTGATAACAATGTCCCCTACTTTTATTGAAGTGGCTTGATTAGTAAAATTGTCCTCCAAAGTGTTATTTTCCCTAGGAAATTTATAGAATTTTACACTAAAGAATAAATTTGATACTTGTTTTGCACGCTTTATCATTGATGCCAAGAGAGTATCACCTAGAATGATGTCGAAAACCATATGTTTTATAACATTCTTTAAATACCCCACCACAATCAATTTATGAATGCAACTATTGATGCCTATTTTCAAGCCCTCAAATAATACATAGGTTTCAACGTGAATATCATATATTTAACCATGTAATTTAAAAGTTTAAAATTCTACATTCTAAAAAAAATTGATTTTAATTACTTAAAATTTCAAAATTCCTAATTATTTTTTTATTTAAAAGTTCCAAAATAAATCCATATCTACATATAATTCCTTATTTTTTATCTTATTTTTTATTTAAAAGTTCGAAAATAAATCCATATCTACATATTGGATTGACAAATCCCAACCCATTAAGGACAAATTGAAGTAAACCCATATATGGATAGCTTAAAAAACAAAAAATAAAACCATATACATATTTAAATAATTTAAAAAAATCCAAAACTAATTCAACAAATCAGAGAGGGAGGTTATGTTTTTTGTTTACAAAATAATATTCTATTCTATAATCACACAAACCTATATATATATATATATATATATATATATATATATATATATATATATATATATATATATATATATAT